>ML661885.1:31056331-31120877 GCA_007570785.1 Antilocapra americana
GACAAACAATTAATCTCAAAAATATACAAACAACTCCTGCAGCTCCACTCTAGAAAAATAAACGACCCAATCAAAAAGTGGGCCAAAGAACTTAACACACATCTCTCCAAAGAAGACATCAAAATGGCTAACAAACACATGAAAAGATGTTCAGCATCACTCATTATCAGAGAAATGCAAATCAAAACCACAATGAGGTATCACTTTACACCAGTCAGAATGGCTGTAATCCAAAAGTCTACAAGCAATAAATGCTGGAGAGGATGTGGAGAAAAGGGAACTCTCCTACACTGTTGGTGGGAATGCAAACTAGTACAGCCACTATGGAAAACAGTGTGAAGGTTCCTTAAAAAGCTGCAAATAGTCCTGCCTTATGACCCGGCAATCCCACTGCTGGGCATATACACCGAGGAAACCAGAATTGAAAGAGCCACGTGCACCCCAATGTTCATCGCTGCATTGTTTACAATAGCCAGGACATGGAAGCAACCTAGATGCCCATCAACTGACGAATGGATAAGAAAGCTGTGGTACATATACACAATGGAATATTACTCAGCATTAAAAAAAAATTCATTTGAATCAATTCTACTCAGATGGACCGAACTGGAGCCCATTATCGAGAGTGAAGTAAGCCAGAAGCAAAAACATCAATACAGTATATTAACACATATATATGGAATTTAGAAAGACAGTAACGAGAACCCAACATGCGAGACAGCAAAAGGAACGCAGATGTATAGAATAGACTCATGGACTCTGTGGATGAGGGAAAGGGTGGGATGATATGGGAGAATGGCATTGAAACATGTTAATTATCATATGTCTGATCAATCGCCAGCCCAGGATTGATTCTCGGGGCTGGTGCATGGAGATTTCCCGGGGGGGAGGGAGGAGGGAGGGGGGAGGGAGGGGTTTCTGAAGGGGGAGCATATGCAAACCCATGGTGATATCATGACATTGTATGGCAAAAACAATAAAAGGAGAAAAGAAAAAAAAAAGTAAATTAGATATTATCCTCATTGATTTTTCAGGCCTCTTCAGGTGAACTTTCTGTCTCTCTCTGGTTCTGAAAAGAAAAGACCAATCTGTTTCAGGAGCAACTGATGATGAGAAGCTCAGTCATAGATTAGCTCCCAGATTACTGTTTTGTTTTTTTTTTTCCCCAGGGTGAAATTGACATGGCTATTGCTCAGTAAGCAAGAGGATTAAAAGCAATAACATTCAACTCAAATTTCTCATTTGGAGTATGAGTATAATGCTTCCTCAATGCTCCAGTAAAATTTTTATTTTTCTAAAACCTGTGCATATTCCCTTAAATTATAAAGCAAGACTGAATCATCTTTCAGAACGGGCCTATAATAGCTGAAAAATTGAGGAGTCTTTTATTCTGGGGCTGTGACAAACATGAACATCATAACTTGAATGAGTCTTTTATTCTGGGGCTATGACAAACACGAACATCATAACTCCCATAACTCTAATTTCATTCCATACCAAATAAACACCAGTTTTCTGTTTTGAAAAAAAAAGTCTCTAGCTGACTTGTGAGCTGCTAAAGTAAAAATACACTTGGTGACTAGAAGCTGAAATTTCCTATTTAAGCTGCACATTTTACATGTGTCTTTGCTGAAATTTTCAAATTATATAACCATTGCCTCTGTGTGTGTGTGTGTGTGTGTGTGCAGATGTTTGTGAGATTCCGATAATGGCAGTCATTAAAGGTGTTCCTGTGTGACAAAAGAAGGATTGTCAGATTATCACCAACATATTCCATATCTGTGTAACCCAAATAAGGTTTCAAATTATGGGCTTTTATTATGTAAATGCAAATATCTGTAGATTTATTTTTAAACTATGATTGAATCCTGTTTTTTTACTAGTGACAATAGACAGCCTCCTGTAGTACATTTTTTTTCTCTCAATATCTTTGACCTTTGTCCTTTACTTTGTTTCCTTATGAGTCATTTGTGCTCCTGATAGTAACATATCCATTCTTCTTTTGTGAATCATTGATGGCTAAAATCGATCTTTAGAGGCAGACACTATAATACGCAGTGAAAAAACATACAAAACAATAAAAAAAACGGAGTCATAAATATTTTATTAACTTTTCCATTAAATTAAGCTTCTCTTTTTTCCACTTACATAAATTAGATGATTCCACTTACCAGCTAAGATTTTAAGTGGTATATATTTACTTGACACATAGTAGCACTTCATGACAAATATATGGGGAAAAGATGAAAACAGTGACAGACTTTATTTTCTTGGGCTCCAAAATCACTATGAGTAGTGACTGCAGCCATGAAATTAAAAGACACTTACTCCTTGGAAGAAAAGCCATGACAAACCTAGACAGTGTATTAAAAAGCAGAGACATCATTTTGCTGACAATGGTCAGTCTAGTCAAAGCTATGGTTTTTCCAGTAGCCATGTACAGATGTAAGAGTTGGACCATAAAGAAGGCTGAGTGCCAAAGAATTGATGCTTTTAAAATATGATATTGGAGAAGATGCTTTAGAGTATTTTTGAACAGCAAGGAGATCAAACCAGTCAACCCTAAAGGAAATCAACCCTGAATATTCATTGGAAGGACTGATGCTGAAGCTGAAGCTCCAGTCCTTTGGCCACCTGATGGGAAGAGCTGACAAATTGTAAAAGACCCTGATGCTGGGAAAGATTGAAGGCAGGAGGAGAATGGGGCAACACAGGACAAGATGGTTGGATGGCATCACCAACTCAGTGGACATGAGTTTGAGTAGGCTCCCGGAGTTGGTGATGGACAGGAAGTCTGGCGTGCTGCGCTCCATGGGGTCACAAAGAGTTGGACACGACTAAGCGACGAATTGAACTGAATTAAGCACGGCCTTGCCCACCAGAGCAAGACCCAGTTTCCCCCACAGCCAGTCCCTCCCATCAGGAAGCTTGCACAAGCCTCTTATCCATCAGACGGCAGACAAAATGAAAACCACAGTTACAGAAAAGTTGGTTCAGATATGCCACTTGCACTAAAAGAACGAATTGTAGATAATCTCATCTCAGTGGCATAATGTTCTATATCTTTAGTAGAACTGCATGAACATCTCAAAAAAATTAAGAATCAATGCACATTTAGTTAGGAGGACAAGTATGTTTTACATAATGTTTCATCTGCTTTCTTAGAAATGTCACTGATGTTTTTCTTTTTTTTCCAGTAAATATGATGACAGCACTTGAATTGCTCCCATATTTGTAGAAATGTGATATTGCTGTCTAATCAGAGGGGGAATTTAATACATTTTGTCATAATAATTTTATAACATTCTATGAATACTGTTATTATTCATTAGTAGAGGTTAACCTTGTTTTAGATTATTTCCAGAAAACTCATATTAAGGAAAATTATTGTATATTTATATGCATTATTATTATATTTCCAGATGTACATCTATTAGAAAAGCAAATCTCTGCTAAAAGTAATAGAAATTACACTTACCACAGCTTAAAAATATATCACACAACTTCCAATAAAGACTATAAGTATATACATGTATAAATAATTTAACTACAATTACATAATTATTACACATATATATAATACACATGTATGTATAAATGCAATGTTTTTGATGTCCTAAATTGTAAAGATTTCTAGGGAAATATGTCGGATTCTACAATGCTTTAAATTCTGAAAAAGAAAGCTGAAATTGAAAAATTCTTTATTTTTCAAAAGAGTACAAACCAATATGAAGAAAAATTTATTTGTGAATTGATGATTTTCATAGCCACATTTTATTTGTAAAAACTTAAAATCTGTAGGAAGTTCAATCTTATGTCTCTGTCCTTTCCACAAGCACGCCCTGCCACTGCCTTTCTAGGTCACTACCCATGTGGTCTCTGCTTTAGAAATTTAGAAAAATGTATGTAATGGTTTGAAAGGTGAAATGGTCAGAGGTTCAATTTAAATACATTTTCACTGCAGCAAATTTACCATATATTTTCTTATATCATTGATCATGAAGTAAGTGTTGTCATATAGCAAAACAAGAAGAGAGATGGAAAGAAAAGCAACATCCATTCTGACAGGCAAATTTATATGTTAAAGTTCGACTAACCAGTAGAAAAACATTCACCTAGCAAAAGCGTTAAATTCCTTGAAATTTAAGAGCTACAACCTATATACGGTCTTGTAAAGTTATTTTAATAAAAGCATTTGCACACTAACATTTAATATGTTAATTATAATAATTGTTACCTAATTATTAAAACACCAAGGCTTCAGACTTTGAGGAGACTCTCAGCTTATATTTTACTAAAACTGTTACAGATATTCTCTTGAATTTTTGTACCTGTGCTCACATGCCTGTACTATAATACAACACAGTAGGAAAGCAAAACTTTCATTGTGAGAATTTAGACTGATGCTCAAAAGTATCATACATAATTTCAGTTCAGATAAATATCTGTAGATTTATATGCTTTAAAGCTTTTGTGGGCCATCTGGAAAGAAGTGTTGGTGAAATAAAACAGAGCTCCACTTAATTAAGAATATTTTATGTGACAGACCTTCTACTAATAAATAGCTGTCCTCTGCCCTCTCTGTATGGTAGAGTTATCTACAGATAATTTTCTTTGGAAGGGTTACTGTTGCCCCAGGACTATGAAGATTGTGATTCATTTTTTACTCTATCTCTCTCTACATGATAAATGTCTTTTTATTTTCAAACTTACCTTGTAATTATGATATGCCTTGAGTAAAGATGCTTTGACTGAAGTTTAGAGAATAACTGTTTTATATGTAAAAAATACCAAGAAGCATTCAAATTAATATTTAATTTATTTATTATTAGTTATTTTTATTTAATTTATTTATTATTAGTATTTAATTCAGTATTTAAAAAGTTAATCATGTCTGATTAACTTTTCATATATGTGCTCTTTTCTTTTTAATTGATGAGACTAACATAACTATGAGAATACTTGAATCCACTACCTTGCAATCACCTAAATATTTTCCCTCCACTTTGATATTCTCACTATGAATGACTTATGGCTTTCTAGTGGTGATAATAGTCATCTTCGTTGTAGGTAAATACTAATATGTTTTTCCCAGTTATATCTTAAAGAAATAGAACCAATACTATTAATAGAGAATGTAATAATGCGAATTTCTTCCACTTTTACTCAAGTATAATTTCTTGAAGTTGCAAGAAGTGGTGACATTGTATTCTTTATATCAAATATCTCAGATCGTAGCCTCTTATTTATATCACAGCTTCCAGTAACTATATCTGATCACATTGGGACAGTTACCTTTAGTTGTAGTAATTGGACTTCCTGAAAACATCTTGATTTCTTCAGACTTCAGTATGCCCAAGGAGTGTATAGTACATTAAAATTATCAGTTAGTGCAGAACAGATGAAGATATACAGTTGAAGGAGTAGGTAGCTTCCAATAATAAAATTCTTACTTTCTCAAAAATATTAATAGTTTAGTTTAATTGCGGTTTGACTAGCATATTTAAATTTTAAATATTTCAAGGTGTTGTTGACTGAGGAAAAAAAGCACAACCTGAGTGTTGTGAGTTAAGTTTTATTTGGGGCAAAATGAATATAACTCTGGAGGCAGCATTTAAGATAGCTCTGAGAAACTGTTCTGTGGAAGTAGGGGGGGAGGTCAGTATATATGTGATTTTGGTGAAAGAAGGAGTGGTCCATGCAATCAAGCACACATTTTCTGCAGAAGGTTGCTGTACTCTTGGGAAGGCTACTGCCAGTCAAGAGGAGCAGATGTTTCCATGGATGATTTTAGTGCTTTACTATATATGAGGAGATGCAAGAATTGGGCTCATAAAATCTTCCCCTAAAAATGGCTATCTGAAGACATGTTCTGCCATGTTTCCTCATAGCACAGGCTACCTCCATCCTGAATTCCTGTCATGGGGCATTAAAGGTTGAAGACTGCAATGGCTCTTGATTTAATCCTTGTAGATGTAGATGGCAAGAGCCAAGTTTTAGTTGGCAATATTAAATTATAAACCAAAATAAATTTCAAATGAATGGGATTAGTGATGCTTTGGAATAATGGATGACAATCTAAGAAGGACCATAAGAATTAGCTTACATGTTCTTGAACCATCAGAGGCAAAATAAAGCCTTCCTTATGTGATCCTCTGACTTCTTTGCTCCTTTGATTCTTCTAACGCTGTTATTTAAATAACTCTATTTTTTTGTTTGTGTGTTGTTTTTCTCTGACTTTGTCATCTTCTATCAGTCCTTCCCCTTTAATGAAAACTGTGAATTTTAATGTCTGACTCACTTTCTCCTTTCACTTTTCCCAAAGCTATCATATACAATATGTGCAGTTATCTTGATTTTCCTTGTCTAAAATCACTATAATTCAGTGATATATTTTTATGAATTCACTTAAGTACATGTTTTTCACTCTTAAAACATGTTTTCATATGCCAGGTTCACAAATTCTCTTGCCTGAAAGCAAGAAGTAAGATATTGGCTTAGTTCCTAATAGTTGGCAGGTTTATAATAGCTGAATTTACACTACACCGCATCCAAAAGGATCATAGCGAAAAACAAAAAAGCAACGTGCTATTTGACACCTGCCGTGGTGATAATAGATTTTAGGCTGAGGAAAATTAAAAATCATTGTCTTGTATCTTTAGATAGGATTCGTTACAAATGTGTAAATGCTGCAGTCAACCTGTACAATGTTTCCTTATCGTAACGGTGTGGAATGGGGTATTTATATTTACCATTAAGATTACTTTCAGTTGCAGATTTTGATTTTTTGAAATGTGTTAAATTCTCCAAACCATTTTAAAATTTTAAAACCTTTATTTAAATATATGCATTTCAAAATGTCTATTTCTGTTGGAACATACAAAGAGCTTGGAAGGCATCACTTCTACTCTTCTATCAATGGAAAAAGCTAAATAAACTGAAATCAACAGCTCTTCTTAGATACATCAGAGAATCAAGATTACATGATAAAGTGCCACCCCTAAAACCAGAGAGACAGGGAACTACAGAGAAACCTAACTTATTAGGAACAAAAGACATAGTAGCTAGAATGGGAAGGAAATTTGAAAGGTAGTTGATAAACAATTGGTGGCTTCCTGTGAAGTAGCTTAAGTGTTAAAAACTCCTAGGGATTCAGCCTTCTCTTTCACTGTGATTATTTTTAACTCCAGAGATTCTTCCAGTTTCCCAGGGTGAAGATCTGAGAAACCTCCCTCATGCTTCTGGCAAGAAGAGGGGAAATTTGACCCATGTGGAATATTGTCATGTTATGAATGTAGCCACATGAGTGAACCCAGACAAGACCAATACAAGGACCATGCAGTCAAACTCTATCTTTGTGGAAAATAAAACAGCCATTATTGTTTGAAGTCAGTAAGTTTTGGAGTAGTTTCTTATATAGCAAGAAAAAGCCAACATGTGTCCTCACCTCTCCTCTCTTTGAATTGTCTGGAGCATGAATATTTTTTGACCTATAATCTGTTGTTTCAAGGAAAAATAATTCCTCAGGGATACAATCTAATTTCAAATATTATTTTGGGTATTGTGTCTTTTGCTTCATATTATACTTAAAAAAATTAGCCCTGATTTTTCATACATTTACATTTCTTTTTAAATTGAAGTAGAGTTGATTACTTGATGACTCAGTGGGTAAAGAATCCACCTGCAATGCAGGAGACACAGGAAACGTTTGTTCAGTCCCTGGGTTGGGAAGATCCCCTGGAGGAGGAAATGGCAACCCATTCCAGTATTCTTGCCTGGAAAATTCCGTGGACAGAGGAGCCTGCATGGCTATAGTGCATGGAGTTGCAAAGAGTAGCACATGACTTATTGACTAAACAGAAGAAACAGCAATGCTCCATTTGTATTTATTATAAAATATTGATTATAATCCCTTTCTGTACATTATATCTTTGTATCTTATTTTTTTTTATGCCTACTACTTTGAACCTCTTAATCTCCTCCTATCCTGCCTATCTCCAACCCCTCCTTAATGATAACCAGTAGTTTATTCTCTGTCAATGAGTCTATTTCTGGGTTTTTTTGTTTTTTTTTAAATATTAATTCATTTCATTTTTTAGATTCCACAGTTAAGTGAAAACAAACAGTATTTGTCTTTGTCTGATTTACTTCACTAAGCACAACACCTTCCAGGTTCATCTATGTTGTTGCAAATGCCAAGATTCATTTTTTAAAAAAAGTATCTGAGTAAATATTTACTTGTGGGCCTCCCAGATGGCTCAGGGCTAAAGGATCTGCCTGCCAACGCAGGATGTGCAGGAGACAGGGGTTTGATCACTGGGTGGGGAAGATCCACTGAAGGAGGAAATGGCAACCCACTCCAGTATTCTCATCTGGGAAATCCTATGAACAGAGGAGCTTGGCGAGCTACAGTCCATGGGGTCTCAAAGATTTGGATATGACGCATGCACACAATATTCAATTGTATGCCACTTCCTTTTTAATTCATCAGGTGCTGGACATGTAAGTTACTTCTGTATTTTGGATATTGAAAGTAATGCTGCTGTGAACATTGGGAATTGGGTTGTGTATGTGTTTTACAATCATTGCTTTTGTTTTCTTCCAAAGTGTATCTAAGAATGAAATTGCTGGATCATGTATAGCTGTTTATTCAGTTGTTTGAGGAACCTTTATAAACTTTCCTATAGTGACTCTACCAATTTACATTCCCATCAACAGTGTACAAGGGTTTCCTTTCCCTCACATACTCACTAGCATTTATCATTTGTTGTCTTTTTCTAATTGCATTCACAGATGTGAAGTGATATCTCGTGATTTCGATTTGCATTTCCCTTGATTAAATACAATTTATATTTCAATGAAGGACAAAAATGTTAAACATAGAATTTTCTCTGTGTTTCTTTGGGCATCTTCACTTTTTTCCTAAGGTGCAGTGTGCATTTGTATTATATCATACCTGAACCTCCTCAAAGATAGGAATGCCTGCTAAACATGGCCAGAAAGTAGGGAATATTGTGGAGGGGAGGGGAAAGACAGTGAATGTAAGAGGTTACATATTTGTGAGGAAATATTGTGTGCTCATAATTTCAGCTGTCATTGCATGTGTAGAGGGGAACTTAGTAAACATGATGTGACATGAGTTATCTGAGTAAGATCTAAAGTTGCTAAAGTATACCATGCTGGATATTTTGTAGAAGTTTCCTTATTTCTTTCTGATTTAACACCTCAGAAATTTTTAGATTACTTGCTAGTGAAATATGGTTACGTCCATTGCAAACATATTTTGGAGTAGTTCCTCTTAACTTAAGTGAACTTTTATCTTGCTGTTTTTCTGTTTCCTTTATTTGCATTTTCTGTCTTTATACTAACTTGCCATTTTTGATCTAGCAGATGTTTCCCCCAAATGGCATGAAAAAGCTCATTGATGTAGGCTTTCTAACCCCGTTATTATCTAAGTCTGAATCGTATATGTATCTAATATATTTACTTCTTATCAACAATGAAATGTAATTTTTTTTTACTTAACATAATTTTCCCATTCTTTTTTGTATGGTTATAATTTAGTATGTAATTGATAATTTTTTTTTTAGATTTTAGGGTTTTCATTTCTATATTTAGAATTAAGCCAGTTCTAAGGAAAACCAAATTACTATCAGCTTATAAATTAAAAAAATGTCATTCTGAACTAATGATTCTATCATATACATTGTTTTAGTGTGTTTCTCTCATCTCAGCTAGTAAGAACATTCCCCTACATAGTTGGTACATATCTTTGGTCAGCTTTCTATAGTCCTGTGTCACTCATTTACATATTTCACCATGCTTAAGAAATGCATGCAAAAATTCCAAAATTTTGCAAATGCAAACCATATAAGCATAATCAATTGTTACTAACAGAGTAATATTTCAGCTCTTGCAGCATGGCTCTTTGTCATATTCAGAAATTAATTTATTGAACAATGTCATGGCAAAGTATACCATAGAGATATAAATATTTGTTAGAAATTCAGCAGTGTCAGTTGTCATTAAAGTTTTGTGCAATTCAAATGGTCACAGATTTATTAACTGAACTCATTGTATGTTGATGAAAAGTGCTATCTTATCCGATAAAAGGAAGAAAATCCTGACGTTAGCTTTGAGTTTCTAGAATGCCCATCTGTATTTACAGAATTGTGATAAACTTAAACCAGTAGCACTACAGCATACAAAGGACTTATTTGCTAACAATTTAATACTTTAAAAACAGAATAAAAATTCTTAATAAGAATAAAAATTTTTGTAGCTTTTTTTAATTGAAGGATAATTGATGTAGAAGAACATTTTTCTATAATAACTCAGCTCTCCATTTACAAAATTAAAGAACAGAAAGTGGTAAAAATACGTTCTGAAGAACTGACAAAAATTAATGTTAGCACATGATTATGCTATTAATGTTAATATCACACTGAAACTTATTTTACTACATTATTTGTACATGCATGTACATTTGGGTGTTTTATGGTATTGGACTGTGTCTGCTTCATTTATTTGTTTTATTTTATAAACTAAATTAAATTATATTAAATAACTCTATTGACTCATTTTAAAAAATCTTTGTGGATGTAATGCGTTATTACATTTTACCAAAATAAATTTGAAAGACATGATATAACCAATAATATTCTATCACAATTCTGCAATAGAAATACAAGCTTGGACCTTATAATGTAAATTTTAAGGTTGGAATCCATTTAGAAATGAGTCTTAAAATCAAAACATATTTATAAAACGGAATATGTCACCTAGATAATACACTACTATGACAATAAAGATTCTAAGATCTAGAGTCAAGTCATACTAGGCTTGGATTTGATTTTAACCCTCTCAAGTCTAATCTATTTTACTCTGGATATTCTGAGCTATGTTTTTTCCTATTTAAAACAGAAACAACTAAAACTATGTGTCAGAGATTTTCTGTGCTTTATTTGATGTAATCACCCAAAAATTATATGTGCAAGAGTTTCAACTAGTAAATAGTAACCACAGCTCATAGTAGCCACTAACAATAACCTAAATATTTTGTTTTACCAAATGTAACAAAAAACTGCATTCTAAAACATTTGCACAACATAACAGATCAGATATGTATTTTATTCAGTACTATTAACTAACAATATATCTGTTACTATTATTGTATTCATTCAGTTAGTTAACTGCTATGATTATTTTTACAACCACAGCTACATTTTCTATGTTATATTTATCCAAATATTTAAAAATGTTTATGCAACAGTTACTCCTGCTTGATTGTGTGACAGGAGCTTTGATTTTTCTTAGAAAATTAAATTCCTGGGACAAAATGGACCTCATCCAGTATCATGGCTACCTAGCTTTGAGAAACGACTGGAGATGGCAGCCCGCATGCATCACACTAACATAGTGGAAGTTCTGAGATTCCTAGCTGAGAGTCCTGAATTAATTTTGTCACATTAGGTTTGCATGGCCTTGAAGGTAAGTCTGAGATAATAAAAGTCATCAGATCAGAAGGCCTTTCTACTTCATATCATTCTAGTTACATAACCCCATGAAGATTATATGGCAGGATTATGTGACTCTCTTATCCTTTACTGCAGTATAATTGTATCAAGTATAAGTCCTTCATTAATTACAGGTTACTCAAGAATCACGTTATTTGTCAATGACAGATGCTCAATAAATAATCTTGACAAATAGGGCACTTTGTTCAGTACATAGAAACTTAAGCAGGATTCTCATTTTATCTCAGATTCAGTAAACTCCTATATCTTTCCTGAAGCAATATGAAAGGCTAAGGATGAGCTGTTAACTGTCTGCTTCAACTTATTATGTACTCCTTGAGTGCCAGGCATTGTGACAGGCTCTACAGCTGAATGGTGAACAAGACAATACAGAAACTGTCCTTGTTTAACTTGCAGTCTATTGTGAATGTCCAACAAATAATATCAACAAAGACACATTAAGGAAGTGGTAAATGACATGGCAATACACAGTACAAGCTATGAAAGGGTCCTGAAGGAAAAAGATAATTTATTCAGAGAAAGAAAAGAAATGTAAATATTTCTAAAATTACATGTCTATTCTCATATTCAATAAACATTGTTTTGCCCAGTCTTCTCTTCTTACTTTTTGTTTGGCTACACCATGTGGTTTTTAGGATCTTAGTTCCCAGACCAGGGAATGAACCTGTCCCTCTTGCAGTGGAAGTGTGGGAATGACAGTCATGTTAAATAAGTTATGGAAGAAACTACTGAAATGAGATTTTATGGAAGATTTTTAAATTCAGAAAAGAAATAATAAAATCTAACAATATTACCAACACTTAGAAGAGAAAATCTCCCATTTTGAAAATGAGAAATAAAAGCAAAGCAAGAAGACTAATACCATGATGACACATGGGGTAACGAAACATAACATAGTATATCAAGGATGGAAACTGTCAACAGTCATTTAGAACACACACCATTGTTGTTTTCAGAAGGAGAAAATGAAGGTATTCTGCATAAAAATAGGAATATAAATATGATTTCAATGCTTTTAACCACATGCCTAGGAAATCAGAGAAGAATTCATAATCTGACTAGCTTTGGGAATGGGGAAAAATTAACCAAGAGAAATAAATATCTTTAAAGTGGGCCATGAACAGAAAAGCAGCAATAGTTTAACATAAAAATAGTTTTTACATCTGTTATATCTGCATATAATATTTAAATTTGAATGTATTTTATATAGCATAATACCCTCAAAGTCCATCCATGTTTTAACAAATGGCAGGATTTTCTTCTTTCTAGAAGCTGAATAGTGTTCCATTGTGTGGGTGCATATATATTGATACATATATATATATACATATACACATATAACACATTTTATTTACTTATTGACCGACAACTAGATAATTTCCATATTTTCAGCTATTGTGAATAATGATTCAATGAGCATGAGGTGCAGATAGATGTCTCTTTAATATCTTATTTTTCTTTGGATATATACCCAGAAGTGAGATTGCTGGATCATATGGTAGTTCTATTTTTAACTTTTTGAGGAACTTTCAAATTATTTTCTGTTGTGGCTGAACTATACATTTACATAGCTTACGTTCCCACCGACTGTACAGAAGGGTTCTCTTTTGATCCACATCCTTATCAGCACTTTCATCTCTTCACTTTTTGTAACAGTGAGGTCATTGTTGTTTTGATTTTCATTTCCCTAATCATTAGTGATTTTGGGCATATTTTCATGTGTTTGTTGGACTTTTGACCAACTTCTTTGGAAAAAAATGTGTATTTCAGTCCTTTGCCCATTTTTAACTGGGTTATTAGGGGCTTTTATTTGTTTTCTGTTTTTTTATTTTTTTAACTATTGATTTGATGAGTCCTTTATCATTTTTATGTGAAATCTAAAAAAATCCAACTCACAGAAATATAGAATACATTAGTAGTTGCCAGAGGCAGAGGGTGAGGGGATGGGTGAATGTAGTCAAAGGGTACAAATTTCCAGTTATAAGACAGTTAGATTTGGGGGATGTAGTGTGCACCATGGTAACTATAGTTAATAATATTGTATTGTATATTGGAAAGATGCTCAGAGAGTAAACTTTAGAAGTTCTCACCACACACACACACACACACACATACACACACACAAATACACACAGAAAACTGTAACTAATTGTAAGAATGTGAGGAGATGGATGTGTTAACTAACTTTACCATAATAATCATTAGCAATAACATATATAAAATCACTACATTGTGTATCTTAATGTTATATGCCAATTATATCTCAATAAAGCTAGAAAAAAATAAAATAAACACATTTTAATCTAGTGATGGTATGTTTATTTTGCCTCAAGGTGGCAAGTTATTAAATATTATCTTTTCATAGGATTTCCATATATCTCATTATATTTTCGATGTGATTTAAGATTATCTCTGTGTCTTTTTTCTGTTCATAATTCAGAGAGATTTTTGCCATTAAATTTTAGCTGATAAAAGGATAAGTGAGCTGCTTATTAACTCTATAACACATTTCTCAGTGTTTCCATTATTTAACATTTAATATAATAAAACACTTAGAAATTTCATATGAGATTTGCTCCTATATATTTCTTAATGCAGGTCTTAAATGTGTCACCCTGGTTGCTAGTATTCTACGAAATCATATTATAAGACCCAAGAAAACAGTGTATTAAATATTATTATTTCAGTGGTTCATGCCTCAAGCAATTTAAACTAATGAAAACTTTTCTTTTAAGAGTATCATTTATTTCAACTTACAATTCTCAGCCTGAATTAGTTTCTGTAAATGGTTTCTTTTCTTCTGAGGAACCCATGATATTTTCATTTCCTTACTAACACTACAACTTATTTCTCCTAATCAAGTTATGTTTCCTTTTCTGGTTGACAATGTTACAGTTTATAAATCAGAAATCTTCCATTTCCTTGATAAAAAAAAAAAACAATAAGATCAGAAGGCTGAGGCTGTGGGAGGAATGATGATAAATTTTCTGCTTCTTTCTTTTCTCATTGTAATGTCAGACTTCCTATTTTGCTGATTGACTGCTGTCAGCTTTTAAGTCTCACCTTTCTCTCTTTAGCATCTGTTCCACATGTGAAAGCATAACGTTCCCTCTTTTGATGCCGTAAGGGGATTCAAACCACAAAAGCCCCTGCCTGTATGTGGGAACTCAAGCTGGCCCTAACTCCTAAGAAAAGGTGAGAAAACAAAAACAAGACAAGTGAGTTTCATATCCTTGCCCTTTGAAACCATTTTGAGAACAATTTGGGAGGCATACCCTGCTCTTATCAGAATGCTTCATTTTGTAAGTAATAAAGCAGTTGATAACTTCTTGGTGTATGTATGGCTTCATCAGTCTTGTTCTTTGAATCAAATTTGAGATAAAAGTTCATCCAGTGACCACAGGTGACTTCAGGGCTAATCTTCATCCTGCCTCCATACCCTTTCCTGAATTGGTGTCTCATCTCAATAAAGAACAACTCTGACATTCTCAGGGGAAGGAATGAGAACAGGCATAAATAAATGAGAAAAAAGACAAAGATAAATTCATATTTTGCCAGACTCTGATCAGTAGGCTGAAACAGGGGACTCTTAAGATTGTGGCTATTCATAAATAAATGTTTGCATGAAATTCATAATAACAATTTAAAAACTGTCTTGCAAAGAGACAGCATGTGCTTAGGCCTATTGTGTTAGTTAGGGCTTCAGTGGTTGTCTTAAATGACATAAATATTTTGTCTTGAGTTCTAGATGCTAACAGGGATCAACCTGTGGACAATGTTGATTCCTTCTGAGGGATGTGAGGGAAGATCTGTTCTAGCCATTTGTCCTCGTCATGTACATGGCCATCTTCTTCCTTTGTACACATAATCTTCCCACTGTCTTTTTGTCTGTCTCTATATATCCCCTACTTATAAGGACACTAGTCTTACTGGATTAAGGCTCACCCATGATATCACTTCAGTTTGATTACTGTCAAGCTTTTTTCTCCAAAATAAGGTCACATTCGGAGGTACTGGGGTTAGGACTTCAACATACAAATGGGAGGCCACAATACAACCCATAACAACTATCTGCTAATTTTCTTCACCCTGACCTTGTACAAAATATAGCATACCAATTTGTCTAGTATGATGTCAGTACCCACCTTACAGATTACTCTAGTTTAAAGAGAATAGCTACACAAACCTCACTAGATTCTCAGATTTTATTTCCTGTCCATCATAACCCCAAATGTTTTCTTTTTTCAGTAATCTTTATAATTATTTGTTGAATTGGAAATTAAGAAAGTTTTCTGCCTTGCCAATACTGAATAACAAATCAGTTGCCTTCATGAGATTACTGTAGTCTGTTTTTTCTCACTATTTGACTTAAAAGAGAAGAGGACCTAGTATTTTTTACATCTGTCTTTACTTTCAATCTTCACATATATTGTGAATTTTATTATTACAAAAACCAGTGTTGATTTGGAGGAATCATTTCTTATTCTTAGAGAAAGGTAAAATTAAATTCAGAGGGGATAAAAAACTCTTCCAAGGTAGAATATATAGTGCATATTAGAATTAGGATTCAAACTCTTAGTTCAACAATTATTTGTAGTGATGTGGTAATAATTCTAGGCACTAGCAACAGAAATAGGAAAAAACTATAAAGTGAAACTTAGAGTGACTTCTAGGCACTGTCACTGGATAGGAATGAAGTTCCCAGGGGTAAGTCTAGGAGTTGATAATAGAAGTAAATAAAATAGAGCCACAAATATAATCAGGATGCACTAAATGACAAAGGAAAATAAAATAAAACAGGATAAAGGAAAGAGATTAAGAAGTTCTATCCTCAGTGAGACAAGTTGCTCCCAAAGCCAGGGGAAATTGCTAAAATGATCATAAAAATGAATTTTAAAATTAAATGGAGTGTAAACCAAGCAGGAATTAACAAAGACAGTTCTCAGGTGGCAAAGTGGTAAAGAATCTGCCTGCCAATGCAGGGGATGCAGAAGACGTGGGTTTGATCCCTGAATCAGGAAGATCCCCTGGAGTAAGAAATAACAACACACTCCAGTATGCTTGTCTGGAAAATTCCAATGACAGAGGAGCCTGGTGAGCTACAGTCCATGGGATTGCAGAGCTGGACATGACTGAACAACTTACCTTGATGACAGTGTATCAAAACCACATTGAGGGCATGTCTTGAACAGAGTTTGAATTGAGTAGAGATTATATTTGTAGAAAAACACCGAAGGTTGAAGCAACAGCCAATGGAAACCCCTAAGGAAAAAGGAGTACATCAAGGCTGTATATTGTTACCCTGCTTATTTAACTTATATGCAGATTACATCATGAGGAACGTTGGGCTGGAAGAAGCACAAGCGGGAATCAAGATTGCCAGGAGAAATATTAATAACCTCAGATATGCAGATGACACCACCCTTAAGGCAGAAAGTTAAGAAGATCTAATGAGCCTCTTGATGAAAGTGAAAGAGGAGAATGAAAAAGTTGACTTAGAGCTCAATATTCAGAAATCTAAGATCATGGCATCTGGTCCCATCACTTCATGGAAATAGATCGGGAAACAGTGGAAACTGTGGCTGATTTTATTTTTCTGGGCTCCAGAATCACTACAGATGGTGACTGTAGCCATGAAATTAAAGACACTTACTCCTTGTAAAGAAAGTTATGACCAAACTGAACAGCATATTAAAAAGCAGAGAAATTACTTTGCCAACAAATGTCCAGCTAGTCAAGGCTATGGTTTTTCCAGTAGTCATGTATGGATGTGAGAGCTGGACTGTAAAGAAAGCTGAGTGCTGAAGAATTGATGCTTTTGAACTGTGGTGTTGGAAAACTCTTGAGAGTCCTTTGGACAGCAAGGAGATCCAACCAGTCCATGCTATAGGAAATCAGTCCTGGGTGTTCATTGGAAGGACTGATGTTGAAGCTGAAACTCCAGTACTTTGGCTACCTGATGCAAAGAGCTGACTCAAATGAAAAGACCCTGATGCTGGGAAAGATTGAGGGCAGGAGGAGAAAGGGACAACAGAGGATGAGATGGTTGGATGGCATCACCGACTCGATGGACATGAGTTTGGTTAAGCTCCAGGAGTTAGTGTTGGACAGGGAGGCCCGGCATGCAGCAGCTCATGGGGTCTCAAAGAGTCAGACATGACTGAGCGACTGTACTGAACTGAAGGAAAGAGAAAGATTGATATATTGAGAAACATCAAGGCCATTGTGAGTAAAGCAAAAGAAAAGAAATGACAAGAAGTTTGCACATGTAATACAGATATAGAAATAGAATACAGGTGTACAAATACAGCACATGTCAAGCTCAACAGATAGTTATACAGTAAACTAGGGAACAAATTTGGGAAAGAGCATACACGGAGATCTAAGAGAATCTATTAAGCGTGCTTCTCAGAGGCAAGCAGTGATATTTCAAGGACAGTAACCTAGAAGTTTGGCAGTTGAAGCTGAAAAAAAAGATTTGTGGGAGATTAATGATCCCATACCTTGAGGGAATTCATAAATGTAAAATGTAAATTGCACTGGTGTTCTCTGAATGCCAAGGTTCTGTATCTAAACAAACAAAAGCTACATCCAGTAGAGAGTTACTAGGAATTACTAATCTGTTAGATTTGACTCAAATTTTACCAATGGAAAGAAAACAAAAATTACTTAAAAGAAGGTCCATTGGGAACCTTATCATTACAGTCTTGTACTATGAAATAGATTTTAGTCAGCAAAGTTATGGTGCCCAATCCTTGGAATTTATAAATATATTACCTTACACGAACAAAGGGACTTTGTGAATATGGTTACAAGCTTTTAGATGGTAATACATCCTAAATTATCTAGGTGGGACCAATTTAATTATTTGAGTCTACAAGAGTGGAGAACTATTTCTGGCTTTGTGAGACAGAGATGAGAATGAAGGAAAACTCTAAAGAAAAAAAGAAGAAGAAGAAGAAGAAGAAGAAAGAAAGAAACGCAAGTTGCCATTACAGATTTTAAGCTGGAAGGGGATGACAAGGAATTGAGGAATGTGGGTGGTCTAAAGAAGTAGGGATGGTCCTTAGCTGATTGCCTATACAAACCCTACAACCACAAGGAACTTAATTCTACCATACCTGAAGGAGCAAGGAAAAAGCTCCCTTACATAGAGCTTCCAGAAAGAAGTACTAACCTCCCAACAACTTAAGTTTAGCCCAGTGAGACTTGTGTCAGACTTCTGACCCACAGGATAAAATAATACATTTATATTGTTTTAAGCTACTAAATTTGTGGTAATTTTTGACTCAGAAGTAGAAGGAAATACAAAGATATATGGCTCTACCCACAAAAGATTTATAATTCAGAGCTAACTTAGCCTTTGCCCTTGATAT
Source organism: Antilocapra americana (assembly GCA_007570785.1). NCBI lineage: Eukaryota > Metazoa > Chordata > Mammalia > Artiodactyla > Antilocapridae > Antilocapra > Antilocapra americana. Next base: position 31,075,245 of record ML661885.1, read on the forward strand.
CGATCCACAGCTAAGAGTTGTACTATGGACATTTCCACTTTTTAAAGGCGCTAGAATATATAATGAGCTTCCAAGTTTGCTCAGTGGTAAAGAATCTGCCTGCCAGTGCAGGAGACAGAGGAGACATGGGTTTGATCCCTGGGTCAGGAAGATCCCCTGGAGGAGGAAATGGCAACCCACTCCAGTATTGTGACTGGAAAATCTCAACGACAGATTAGACTTGTGGGCTACAGTCCATGGGGTTGCAAAGACTCAGACATGACTGAGAGACTAAACATAGCATAGAACATACTATTGTAATTTCAACTGAGTGATTTTGCAATAACCACAACTTAATTCACAATATATCTCTTATTTGGCATAATTCTTGTGCAATTGCTAAGATTAATTTGGTTTTAACAAAACCTTCAATAATACTGATATTAGTGATCAAATGCCTAAGAGATTGAATTTAAGACATAAGATTTTCTTCTGATGGAAGATAATCAGAAATAACTGCTGCTGTTGTTCATTCACTCAGTCATGTCTGACTCTTTGTGACCCCATGGACTGCAGCATGCCAGGTTTCCCAGTCCTTCATCATCTCCCAGAGCTTGCTCAAACTCAAGTCCATTGAGTTGGTGATGCCATCCAACCATCTTGTCTGCTGTCATTTCCTTCTCCAGCCTTCAGTCTTTCCCAGCATCAGGGTCTTTTCTAATGAGTCAGCTCTTCTCATCAGGTGGCCAAATAATTGGAGCTTTAGCTTCAACATCAGTCCTTCCAAATTAATATTCAGGATTGATTTCCTTCAGGACTAACTGGTTTGATTTTTTTTGCAGTCCAAGTGACTCTCAAGAATCTTCTCCAACACCACAGTTCACAAGTATCAATCCTTTGGCGCTCACATTCATACGTGACTACTGGAAATACCATACCTTTGACTATACAGAATTTTGTCGGCGAAGTAACATTTCTGCTTTTTAATCTTGATCATAGCTTTTCTTCCAAGAAGCAAGCATCTTTGATTTCATGGCTGTAACACCATCAGAAGTGATTTTGGAGCCCAAGAAAATAAAGTCTATCACTGTATCCATTGTTTCCCCATCTATTTGCCATGAAGTGATGTGACTAAATGCTATGATCTTTGTTTTTTGAATGTTGAGCTTTAAGTCAGCTTTTTCACTCTTCTCTTTCACTTTCATCCAGGGGCTTTTTAGTTCCTCTTATTTTTCTGCCATAAGGGTGGTGTCATCTGCATATCTGAGGTTATTGGTATTTCTCCTGGCAATCTCAATTCCAGCTTGTGCTTGATCCACTCTGACATTTCGCGTGACGTACTCTGTGTAAGTTAAATAAGCAGGGCGACAATACACACCCTTGATGTACTCCTTTCCCATTTTGGAACCAGTCCATTGTTCCATGTCCGTTTCTAACTATTGCTTGTTGACCTGCATACAGATTTCTCAGAAGGCAGATAAAGTGGTCTGGTATTCCCATCTCTTTAAGAACTTTACAGTTTATTGTGATCTGCACGGACTATGCTTTAACGTAGTTAATGAAGCAGCAGTAGATGTTTTTCTGGAATTCTAGCTTTATCAGTGATCCAGCAGATGGTGGCAATTTGATCTCTGGCTTCTCTGGCTTTTCTAAATCCAGCTTGAACATCTGGAAGTTCTCAGTTCACATGCTGTTGAAGCCTAGCTTCGAGAATTTTGAGCATTACTTTGTTAGCATGGGAAATGAGTGCAATTGTATGGTAGTTTGAACATTCTTTGGCATTTCCTTTCTTGGGATTGGAATGAAACCTGATCTTTTCCAGTCCTGTGACCAAGGCTGAATTTTCCCGATTTGCTGACATATTGAGTGCAACACTTTCACAGCATCATTTTTTAGGATTTTAAATAGCTCAACTGGAATTCCATCATTTCCCCTACCTTTATTCTTAGTGTCTTTGCACTCCAGGATGTCTGACTCTAGGTGAGTGATTACGCTATCCTGATTATCTGGGTCATTAAGATCTTTTTTTGTATAGTTCTTCTGGTTATTCTTGCCACCTCTTCTGAATATCTTCTGCTTCTGTTAGGCCCATCCGGTTTCTGTTCTTTATTGTACCCATCTTTGCATGAAATGTTCCCTTGGTATCTCTCATTTTCTTAAAGAAATCTCTAGTCTTTCCCATTCTGTTGTTTTCCTCTATTTCTTTGCATTATTCACTTAGGAAAGCTTTCTTATCCTTGCTATTCTTTGGAACTCTAGATGTAGTTAATAATCATAGAATTACTAGTTGGAGGATCTAGCTTTTATTAGTAATCAGTTAATTGTTACATTAAATCAATTTATTGAAAATGCTAGTTGTATGATTTAAAATGGTCTAAGGATAGCTTTAAAGAAATGTTCATATTTACTGTATAATCCAGCACAAATGTTCAGAATATTGCAAAGACTGACAACTCTTTTACCTTCTCCACTACAAAAAGTTAATACTGGACAACTTTCTGTAAACCATCACCTAATTTCTTCTAAATCTAGATTTTTCTCGGTGGTTGCCAATCCAGAGGCAAAGTACATGTTGTATTCCTTAGAAAAGATCCTGTATCTGAAGCTGCACCTGGAAATCTCTTGAGACTCTCATGTTTGCCTATGCTTGTTTTCTGCAACTGTTCTATGTCTATCAACTTTATTAATTCTATATAAAAATATACTCTGTAGAGTCTTGAGAGTTTTTTAAGCATGTAATCTTGTGTAATCAGTGAAGGGCCAAGGGAACAAAACAGTACATTTCACCAAAGATGTCTAAGAAATTATAGAAGTTGGTTGGAGGAATAGTTGAATAAATACAGTGTACCTGAATAAAGTAATTATTTAACATAAATTTTTCAGTAATACTCAAGTTATGTTGTACAGTCAATGCAATTGCAGTCGGAATCCCAACAGTCAATTCTAAAAATAATTCAAAGAGAAAAAGGCCAAGAACTGTTCACCTCTTTTTATCAGCATTAGTTCAGTTCAGTCCCTCAGTCATGTCCAATTCTTTGTGACCCCATGGACTTCAGCACACCAGGCTTCCCTGTCCATCACCAACTCCTGGAGTCTACTCAAACTCATGTCCATTACGTCAGTGAAGCCATCCAGTCATCTCATCCTCTGTCTTCATCTTCTCCTCCCACCTTCAATCTTTCCAAGCATCAGGGTCTTTTCAAATGACCCTGATCTTTTTGCATCAGGTGACCAAAGTATTGGAGTTTCAGCTTCAGCATCAGCCCTTCCAATGAACACCCAGGACTGATTTCCTTTAGGATGGACAGGTTGGATCTGCTTGCAATCCCAGAGACTCTCAAGAGTCTTTTCCAACAGCATCAATTCTTCAGTGGTCAGCTTTCTTTATAGTCCAACTCTCACATCTGTACACGACTACTGGAAAAACCATACCTTTAACTAGATGGACCTTTGTTGGCAAAGTAATGTCTCTGCTTTTGAATATGCTGTCTAGGTTGGTCATAGCTTTCCTTCCAAGGAGTAAATGTCTTTTAATTTCATGGCTTCAGTCACCATCTACAGTGATTTTGGAGCTCCAAAATATAAAGTCTCTCACTGTTTCCCCATCTATTTGACATGAAATGATGGGACCAGATCCCATAATCTTAGTTTTATGAATGCTGAGTTTTAAGTCAATTTTTTTACTCTCCTCTTTCACTTTCATCATCAGTATACTCATCCCTTAGCTTTTGTTTGTGTTGGCCCCTGAAGATACACATCTGTCTCCTTCTGCAAAGAATGCCCTCCTTTGTAATGGAGCTGCCTTGAAAAAAAGATTGCTTTACCTCACTCATGGGAAACAGAATGGGCAGTGACTGGCTGGGTGAATGATAGTTGTCGCCTTGCTTTCCTAGACAGAGAACCACCTTTATGATAAATTAGAGCTTTAGAGTTCTCTATGAAGCTAGACTAACATTAATTCAGATCCTAGCTTTTGCTTGTATGTCTTTTTGTGCTTTGTCTGGCATTCTTCATTTTCTGTCTTCAGTTAACTCTTTCAAAAAAATACATGATTTAAAGAATAATCCTAATCTGTGGCTCTGTCTAAAAATAAACTTGTTTTATAATATATGTGATATGAAATTAACCTTATTCTTAGGGAGTTGTTAAAAGTTAAAATACACACTATATTTGTGTGTATATACACTTACACATAGCTGATATTTTTGATATATTTGTTTATACTTTTTGCTGACTTCACATAAGAGAATTCAGTAAAATTGGTCTAATCTCCTATGACCAGCTACAGTATAATATCAGAATCTCTTTTCACCAGAATGGATTTGGAAAGAGGTATCTTATATTTGAAGGTTTATGGATGAAAAGTAGATAACAACATGCAATGGCTGTCTCATAAAGAGATCTCATAAAGAGTTCTTTGACTGTGTTCACCAAGGAAGCCATTCAAATGTTTGAATATTCAGTGCAGCTGTGGAGTTACATTTTTGCCTCCCTTCAGTCTCCCTGGCCCTCTCTGCTTCAAAACTTAATGAACTGTTTCAACACCAATAAAGCTAAACTTTTTTACTATAAGCTATTAACTTATTATATCATAATATACAATCATTTATATGCCAATTGATGAATCTATTCAAATAATTAATAATTAGCTGACCCGTTTAGTAAGTACATGTGTACTAAAAAGGGGCAGGTTTTAAAATCTAACTAAAGAATACATTTCCAAGCACAAAATAGTACAGATGTGTAAAAGATATGAACTTTTGAGTAAGCTGTACAAAAGATACAGACAAAATGATATGTGTGAAGAACCAAGTAGAAAGGCAGAATCTAAATGAAGAGATGCTATTAGAACTCACTTTTTTATAAAAACTGACATTTAATCTAGGATTTTTAGATTTGAATGTGCATAAATTAGTTTTGAAAGGCATGTCAAATGCAGAGATTTATAAAGGTACAGTGAATACTTAGAGAAAATGTATAATTCTGTTTAATGTGTACTTGCTAAAAAAGTTTGAGAAGATTGAGGTGGGACCTTGAAAACTATTAAATTATTTATACATATGCTTGAAATTTTTCTTGTAGATAATGAAAAATACCATTGAAAATGTTTACTAGGATGTTGACATGCCAAACTGAAGGTAGTTGCCATGTACAAGTCATTCTCCTAAGAACTTTAATACTTATTTAAGAGTCATGACAATTGTACAAAAAAATTAAATAGAGTTGTAAGAACGTTTAATTTTTTCACGGTGACAGTTCAAGAGATATGAAATGGTTTAGAACCAAAATTTTATGAGTATCCTTTTTAATTTTCTAACTTTAGTCCATTCAAATTAATTTTATTTGATCATAGTTTTAAAATTACATTGATCAATTTTATACCTTGTGATGAAAATGTATGTTCATTATCTTTAATACCCAAACAGTGATACTTATCTTAGAATAGACATTATTATATACATGACTGATTGTCCTAGTTGAATTGCCATTTTGAAAATAAATTTTGGAATTTAAATTATTTGCATAACTGCATAATACTAAGTTTATTGTTTAAACAGCAAGTTCTCTGGGCTGTTAAATAATGTAAGGGGATTTTCATTTTGTTGTTTTTTTTTTTAAAGACCTGACTTAGCTTTCATGTTTCTATCAATTCAAACACTTCTGTTTTAATCTACATTATCAAAGTCACCAAGTAATGCACTGTGATTTTTTTTCTTTTTTGTTTTGCCAAAGAATTTAGCAAAAAAACACAGTGAAATGGAATAAAGGCACTGACCATTTTTGTTTGAGATCAGGACATGGAGGAACAGAGTTAGAAACATTTCTGGTATTAAGTATACAAACTGCGTATGGATACTTGGCCTCAAGCACTATGCCAGGTGTATTGGACAAAGCAAAACTCCTTAACAATGTGTTAATACAAATAGTACCAAAAAATGCATTTTGTATGAATCTTGAGATTTCCCTAGTGGTCTAGTGGCCAAGATGCCCAAACTCCCAGTGCAGGGCTCCTGGATTTGACCCCTAGTTAGGGAACTAGATCTCACATGCTGCAACTAAGAGTCTGCATGCCACGATGAAAGATTCCGCATGCTCAACTAAGACCCAGCACAGTCAAATAAATAAATAAAAATAAATATTAAACAAATACTCCTCAGAACCCATATCCTCTATGTGAGACAGGAAGCATGGGTGACAGGGATTTGATTCCAACATTGAGAAGCTAAACAGTGCTCAACAAATGCCATATTCCATTAGTAAGTAATTGTGATTAAGAATGAAATAAAAACATGATTTTTTTCCTTCAACTTAATCACATATTTTCTTCAAATTATTTTAGGTCATTGAAAACTAGTCTAATGCTTACAGTTTTTAAAAAATAATAATGTTTCATTGAGGGTAAGGAGAAATTGTAACCCTCAACATTGCTTTCAGAAGTGCAAAATGAAACAGCTAAAGTAGGTTATTTTATTTGAGATATATTTACTTTGTGCTAAGCCACTTCAGTCATGCCTGGCTTTTTGTGACCCTATGGAATGTAGACTGCCAGGCTCCTCTGTCCATGGGATTCTCCAGGCAAGAATACTGGAATGAGTTGCCATGCCTTCCTTCAGGGGATCTTCCCAACCCAGGGATTGAACCCAGCTCTCTTACATCTCTTGCATTGACAGGAAAGTTCTTATGACCCAGCAATCCTGCTCAAAAGTAATTAGACCAGGATAATAAAAATGTGTGATCACACAAAAAATATGTATGTGAACATTTATATCAGCTTTATGCATAATTGCCTCAAACTGGTGAGTGAATATATAAAACTATTTCACATCTTACAGGGAAATAGAACCCAGACACAAAATGGAATAAACTGCTGATAAATGAAACAACATGGATGAATTTCAGATGTATAGGATAAGTCAAAGAAGTGAGTCTTTAGAAGGTCCATACTATATGATTTTATTTATATGATGTTCCCAATTATGGCGAAATCATGAGGACAGAAAGTGGATCAGTTGGGGTGGATGCACAGCCAAGAAATTTCAGGGTGTTGATGCCAGAACCTAGGAAGTAGTTCTGTGATGCTCCCTTCTGTTATTGATGCCAAGCTGACAGAAGGAAGAAGCAGATAGAGAGCACTTATTTTTGTTCCAGATGCCTCCCCACCCCCAGCAAACAACTCCCACTGACAAAGCTTCATTGGAGATCAGGAAGGGCTTCTGGGAAGTATACTTTTCAGAATCCCAGCTACTTGCCCCCAAATACTTAGTGGAGCACAGAAGTGTGGGAGAAAGGAAACAGACAAGTGACTGGTGCATACTGTTAGTTTATGTTTTCTAGAATTTGCAATAAATTAACATTCGTCGTGTCAATGTATAATGCATGTAACAGTGTGTGAGGTTCTTTTATTTGGAAAAAAAGTATACCTAAATTAGATGTTAATTTTAAAAGGATCATTTTGCAAATGTCAAGAGAATGTTTTCTTAGTCTCTTAACAATATCTCATTTTCAGTATTACTGGAGATTATTTTTTTTTTTAAAATATTTCTTGTTAGTTAGATGTAGAACCAAACTATGAAACCATGGATCTAAATGTCCTTGACTACTTTAACTGTCATGGATATTTCATGTACTGTAAGTTTTCATCACTGGAGAGACTATTCCTTGGAGTGTGTTTAAATCTGTTTTTCAAGAAAAATTATATAAATGAAAGGCAAGAAAATGTGAGTGAATGTGCAGTAACCTAATAACTATAGTAGTGAGAGAGCCTTATTAACCGTGTATAAACTGTATGTATTGCAAAAGGAACACTGTGCCCCATATATATGAATCACTAAACTCATATTGTATCTTGTATACCTGCTGTGTTTCTGAAAGTCATCACTAGGAAAGAAGAACTGTTTCCATTCCTAGCTTGGATTTTCTCTCTTATTGTGAATTATAAAAAGTTTCAATTAAATAGTTAACTAACTCACAAGTTATGAGGAAACTTTTTTTTACCTCTTCAAAATCATCTTAAGATGAATCTCAGTTGACACTGACAAATGAACTGTCTTTAGAAACTTCTGGTGCTAGCTCAATGCAATGAAGGAGGAAAATCTTCAAAAGCGTATTAGGTTGTCAGTGTTGAGTTCTGTAATCAGATCTCATGCAAGCATTCTACCTGTAACATCAACTAGACAAGCTTCAAATTAATTAAAAAAGGAAATATATTTTTCCATACAGCTCCTTTCTTCTATTGTCCATGAAAAACCAATTCTTTTTTGCCACTGAATCCACACATATTTTAATAGGAATGTATAAGCACAACAATACACATCTTAAATTAATGAAAAGAGCCTGACTCAATTAAAAATACTTCTGAATGAAAGTCAACATATTTTTATGTTGACTCGTCAAATTATTTTATGTTTACCTCATCAATTTACTTGTTAATTATTTTATGTTTACCTCATCAAATTATTTAAAAGAAGGATTTGAAATGGTATTTGATTCAGTTTGATAATTATAGCCCAGTGGAAGCACAGACAGATGATGACATGAACCATATTATAAATGTGTAGCATTAGAGTAAAGGAGTTGCAACTTTTCACTGATATAGGAAAAGGAAATGACAGTAGAGATTGTGCTTGAGATGAATACAAAAGCAGCTAAGGATACATTTCCTTGGTTGTCCTCAGTATTTCTATTAAATCTGTATGCATGGCCATTTGGCAAGACTGAGATCCAGAGTATACAGCTTTGTAATGGGGGGAAGGAGAGAACATATGGATTACTTACCACAAAGAATGTTTCAACATGGCAGTTGAAAATATTTCTGGAGAGTAATCATGATAAAATACTTTAAGAAAACATCCATCTTTAACTGCTGGGCAGTTATAAAGTTTATATAGTTTATAAAGTTTATATAGCATTTTAAAATGGGAAAATAGATAGTGATGCTAGGATTCCACACATCTAACAAGGATAGAGAGGTAGTGGTTATACAAAACATTAGGTTATTTAGTGAGGAACAAAGTGCCATTAGTGTTGAGACAAAACTAATAGTCTAAATAATGCCAGAAAGGTTGATTGAGAGAAAGTGAAAGTACAAAGAGTAATAAGGGCATCAGTAGTGGAGAACTGAGGGAAAAAAAAACATTTATCAGAGACAAGAGATATTAGATAATTTAGATTTAAATATACATATATGTACATATACATATATATAGGTAGTACTATTTTTATTTTTATTTTACACAAGTCCCCCGCTGGCCTGTGGGCTTCTCACAGGAAATGAGGGGGTATGCCTTTGATCCATTTAAATCCCTGCACCCAGTTTTGTTCCTGACATGTAACATATACTCTATGGATATTTATAAATTAGTTAAAGAATGAGGAATCACAAATGTTATGAGTTTAAAGTTAGCATATTTCCAATGAAAACAAATGAACACTGATTTAGACAACTAGAGGCCATTGATAAAAATATGAATGAAGACATCTCTAACTTTGATGGGCTCGTAATTTCACAATTTCTGAATCATTTGTGTGTGTTTGTGTGTGACAGAGAGGCATGTTCTTGCTATTCTTTCTGTATATAAATATGTGACGGTGTGTGTGTGTGTGTGTGTGTGTGTGTGTGTGTGTGTGTGTACATGCCCACATGTATGTACACATATACTATTACAGTGTTATATGACTATAGCCCACCAGGATCCTCTGTCCATGGAATTCTCCAGGCAAAAATACTGGAGTGAGTAGCAATTCCCTTCTCTACAGGATCTTCCTGACCCAGGGTTGAGCCCATGTCTTCTGTATTGCAGGCAGATTCTTTACTATCTGAGCCACCAGGGAAGCCCTTTTTACTTTTTCACTTCATGGTCAGGTGTTATAGTGAAGTACTGAATTGTATGTCAACAAGAGCATAATCATCTTATTTGACATGAGAAAAACAATGGCAGGTGATAGTTACTGTTAAGGAGCAATTTACTAATTTACTGAGAAGTCAGGAGAATATCCCTCAAATGTCAATCTCCACTCTTGCCATTTCTTGTTTGACCACTCTTGCCATTTCCTGTTTGATCATTTCCAATTTACCTTGATTCTTGGACCTAGCATTCCAGGTTCCTATGCAAATATGCAGCATCTGACTTTACTTTCACCACCAGACACATCCACAACAGAGTGACATTTCTGCTTTGGCCTAGCCTCTTCATTCTTTCTGGAGCTAGTTCTCTCCTCTTCCCCAGTAACATATTGGACACCAACCAACCTAGGGGGCTCATCATTTGGTGTCATATCTTTTCGCTCTTTCATACTGTTCATGAGGATCTTGAGGCAAGAATACTGAAGTGGTTTGCCATTCCCTTCTCCAATGGGCCACGTTTTGTCAGAATTTTTCACCATGACCTATCTGTCTTGGGTGACCCTACATAGTATGGCTCAAAGCTTCCTTGAGTTACACAAGGTTGTGATCCATGTGATAATTCTGGTTAGCTTTCTGGTGATTATGGTTTTAGTTCTGGAGCTGTGGGATTATAGTTCTTGCTTCCCGATAGGAGGGACTGGTTATGGGGGGAAAGGGTCTTGCTGTGGTGGCCAGGGCCATGCCCTTTAATCCAATTGTCTGCTAATGGGTGGGGCTATGCTTCCTCCCTGTTCCTTGTTTGGCCTGGAGCAACAAAGTCATTGAGTCTACAGGCACTTTGGTAGGGTTAATGGTGACCTCCCCAAGCAGGACTTATGCCAACACACCATGCCACCCAGGACTGCTGCTGCCAGTGCCCCATTCCCATGAGAGGCCACTGCCAGAGACCCACACTTCTGGAGGAGATCCTCAAACATTCATGGCAAGTCTAGCTCAGTCTCTTGTGGGGTTACGACTCCTTGCTCCCAGGTCCTAGTTCACACAAGACTTTATTTGTGCCCTCCAAGAGTCTCTGATTTCCCTGTACTGTGGGAGTTCTATAATCAAACCTCTCTGTCCTTCAAAGTAAGAATCCCTGGGGATTCCCAGTCCCTTTGCAGGAACTTAAGGTTGAGAAGTCTGATGTGGGGCCTCAAAAAAGTTCAAAACATTGCTAGAATTTCTTTGGTATTATTGTTCTCCAGTTTGGAACAATTGCTGTGAACTTGTTCTTTAAGGTAAATTCACAGTATTAAAAATTCTAAAAGGTGTTGTTAAAATGCTGCACTCAAACTCCACATAGCCAAAGGACAGGAAAATGTCAGTTTTCTTTACAAACCCAAAGAAAGGCAATGTCAAAGAATGTTTAAACTATCATACAATTGCACTCATTTCATATACTAGTAAGGTAATGCTCAAAATCGTTCAGCTAGGTTTCAGCAGTACATGAACCAAGAATTTCCAGTTGTTCAAGCTGGATTTAGAAAAGGCAGAGGAACAAGAGATCAAATTGCCAACGTCTGCTGGATCATAGAAAAAGCAGAGAATTTCAGAAAAACATCTACTTCTGCTTCATTGACAACACCAAATCCTTACTGTGGATCATAACAAAATGTGGAAAATTCTTAAAGAGATGGGAATACCAGACCACTGTACCTGTTTCCTGTGAAATGTGTATGCAGGACAAGAAGCAACAGTTAGAATCAGACATGGAAAATGGACTAGTTCAGAATTGGAAAATGAGTACGTTAAAGCTGTATATTGTCACCCTGCTTATTTAAATTGTATGCAGAGTACATCATGTGAAATTCCAGGATGAATGAATCACAAGTTGGAATCAAGATTGCAGGGAGAACTGTCAACAGCCTCAAATATGCAGATGATACCACTCTAGTGTCACAAAGCGAAGAACTAAACGGCCTCTTGATGAGGGTGAAAAAGGAGAGTGAAAAAGCTGGCTTAACACTCAACATTCAAAAAACGGAAATCATGATTCCATCTCTTAATGGCAAATAGATGGGGAAGAAGTGTAAACAATGAGAGACTTTATTTTCCTGGGCTCAAAAATCCCTGTGGACAGGGACTGCTGCAGCCACAAAACTAAAAAACACATTCCTGGGAAGAAAAGCTATTACAAACCTAGACAAAAGCTATTTAAACCTAGTGTATTAAAAAGCAGAGATATCACTTTGCTGACAAAGGTCCATATAGTCAAAGCTATTATTTTTCCAATAGTCATGTAGAAATGTGAGAGGTGGACAATAAGGAAGACCGAATACCAAAGAACTGATGCTTTTGAGCTATCAGGCTGGAGAAGACTCTTGAGAGTCCCTTGGACAGCAAGGATATCAAACCAGTCCCTCTGTTGCAGGAAGGGGGACCCCTTCCAGGGCCCAAAACTGGGCTCTTGTCCAGCACGCAGAAATGAATTGTCCGAGGAGATACATGTGCTAACAAACCAAGATATTTTATTGGGAAAGAGCACCTGGGTGGAGAGCAGTAGGGTAAGGGGACCCAGGAGAACAGTTCTGTCACATGGCTTGCAGTCTCGGGTTTTATGGTGATGTGATTAGTTGTCTTTAGCCAATCATTCTGACTCAGAGTCCTTCCTGGTGGTGCATGCCTTGTTCAGCCAAGATGGATGCCAGAGAGAATGATTCTGGGAGGTGGTCAAACATATGGTGCCTCCTTTTGACCTTTCCCGAATTCTTCCAGTGGTGGAGGCTTATTAGTTCTGTGTCCCTTACTTGGACCTCCTGTCATAAAACAACTCATGTAAATGGTTACTATGGTGCCTGGCCAGGGTGGGCGGTTTCAGTCAGTATGCTTCCCCTAACAACTCCTAAAGGAGACCAACCCTGAATGTTCATTGGAAGGACTGATGCTAAAGCTCAAGCTCCAAATACTTTGGTCACTTGATGCAAAGAGCTGAATCATTGGAAAAGACGCTGATGCTGGGTAAGACTGAGGGCAAGAGGAGAAGCAGACAACACAGGATGAATGGTTGGATGGCATCAGTGACTCAGTGGTCATGTGTTTGAGCAACCTTCAGGAGATAGTAAAGGACAGGGAAGGCTTGTGTGCTGTAGTTCATGGGGTCAAAGAGTCTGATACAACTTAGCAATTGAGCAAAAATTGGAGAAGATCTGCCTTCTAAGTAGAAGGATCAGTCCTAGGAGATGGCAGAAATGTGAGTGTTTGGACCATTAAGGGTCTTGTCATTCTATAGTTTTGTTTTGATTTTCTTTTATTATCTTATAGGCACAGGAGATCCACAGAAATATTTTCAACAGATGGAAGACATGAATAGATTTGCATTTTATCAAAATCATACTGACTGAAGTATTAAAAAAAAAAGTACAGTGCAAGATTGAAGTCATGGAATTCAGTTAAAAGGCAGCTAGTATTGAACAGAAAAGAAATTATGATTTCTTTATCTGGGGCACACTAGACCATTCTAACCTTTGATCATATGAAAGATTAATTATGACCTTTCCTTCTTTCAAGGAATGGTTTCTGGTGAAGGAAATAAAATTGACTCATGGAAGTAATTGAAGGCAATTTAAGATAGTATGTAATTATTCATACAATGAATAAGCTAGAATATTTTAATGTTTTAAAAGTATTTATTTTCTAATTTATATAGATAGTGTCAAAAAGCTACTTGCTTAAATTAAAACTAAGTAGTGAAAATATATAAAAACGTAAGTAGTCTAAGACCACTTATTGACATGTTGTGAAACACAAGATAGGCTCTTATAAAGAGTAAATATATTATCACTAATATAACATTATAGGATATCAAATCCTTTGTTAATAAAGATTTATAATTTTTATAAGATATTTATATCATTACATATCACGACATAGTCAAGATGAAAGGAATAAACAATTTTAGTCATCCACCAGAAAATTATTAATAACAATAATAAATTCATTAAGCTAATTGCTCAATATTATTAACTAATATCAACTATTAGTAAAAATGTGGGATAAATATAATAAACCCACCTAAGTAATTTGATCACCTTTGATTACCATGATATAATAAACTTTCAAATTATCAAACAATTTACCTAAGTGTATGATATTTGATAAAATCTCAAAATATTTAATGATTTATCAACTGTAGTTTTAAAGTAAAGTAGTATCTTTAAAACAGAAACCCAGAAATACATCTATATATCATATATGATATGTTAATATATAATATTCATGTGTTATGCATGCATAAATAAATGTGTAAATATATGTATAATGCATAATATGTATGTGTGTATATACATATATATACACATGGTTGTATTGGTTACGGAACCATCTATCTTCATATTGACTGTAAGACACATACTGTGCCCAAAATCTCAATCACCTCCCTCTTGTGTGTAACTGGTTGCTAAATTGTATATATTTGTATACTAAGAAGAAAGTATATATTCTCTTTTACTATGTAGTTGCCATTGGTTAGACATTTTTATTTTTCGATTTTCTTTGTCTCAAAATAATGATTATGATATACACTTCCATCAAGGTTGTCTGAAGAGCAGAGTCAATAAAAATGAGATCTCTTGCAGCTGCAAATTAACCAAGCTTTTATGTCAGAAGCAATAGATATCATCACCTAGTTCACAACTGTGATACTTAAAATGGTACTTCTGTTTTGATGGATCTAAATTTTACTCTGAAAAATCTGAGAAAAATATACAGGAAATAAAGAGCCTCTTGATGAAGGAGAATGAGGAGAGTGAAAAGCTGGCTTGAAACTCAACATGAAAAAACTAAGATCATGGCAACTTCTCCCATGACTTCATGGCAAATAGAAGGGGGAAATTGTAAGTAGTGACAGATTTTATTTTCTTGAGCTCCAAGATCACTGTGGATAGTGACTGCAGCCATGAAATTAAAAGACACTTGCTCCTTGGAAGGAAAGCTACCAGAGACATCCCTTTGCTGACAAAAGGTCTGTGTAGTCAGAGCTATTATTTTGCCAGCAGTCATGTAAGGATGTGAGAGTTGGACAATAAAGAAGCACTGAAGAATTGATGTTTTTGAATTGCAGTGCTGTAGAAAACTCTTGAGAGCCCCTTGGACTGCAAGGAGATCACACCAGTCAATCCTAAAGGAAATCAACACTGAATGTTCATTGGAAGGACTGATGCTGAAGCTGAAGCTTTGGATCAATGCTTTGACCACTTGATGTGATGAGCTGACATGGGAAAATACCCTGTTTCAGGGAAAGGTTGAAGGCAAAAGGAGAAGGGGGTGGCAGAGAATGAAATGATTAGATAATGTCACTGACTCAGTGGACATGAATTTCTACAAACTCCAGGAGATAGTGGAGGACAAAGGAGCCCTACATGCTACAGTCCATAAGATCTTAAAGAGTCAGACATGACTGAACAACAATAACAACTTTCACATGGATTAAAGGAAAACTGTGATGAATCAAAATATTGATATTCTGGATAAAAATGACATTACAGAATTATAACATGTATAATTGAAGATTACTATTAAGAGTACATCAGGAGTACTGAATAATACATTAATATCTGAAAATGTATATATTTATACCCTAAAATTGCTACCTTAGAAAATTCTAACAAAGGAACCCCTGAAGAATACACACCTTCCACTAACTGTCAGAATAATAGCTTCATCACATTAAAGTCAAATATTGTCTTAATATTTTTACAAAAATAGTTTGATCTTCTGACTGCCTCATCTCAAGAAACACTTTTAGCTTTCTAAGACAAACTTCAAAAACCACTAGCTTAAAAATTTCATATGATGTTTACTTTGTAGAAATGTATAAGAAAATACATTTGTTCATTTTTGATTTCTGCTTCTCCCTTCTTTATACTCAATCAAAAAGTGACATTTAAGCAAATCTGAAGGAGGTGAGTGACATCATGTTGAGGTCTAAACACTATTTTAAGTACTTGGAGCACATTTGATTTTCTAGAAACTGTGTGCCAAGTGATAGAGCCAGTCACGAACACAAAGAGCATTCTCTCTCCTATTTTGATTCACTGCTATCTTCAATTTTAAGATACAGGAAAAAAGATTCAAACATCCTATACTATCAGAAGGGAAAAAATATATAGATGTTAGAGGATTTAAAGATACCTGCACTCACAGACATGACTTCAAATCCTGATTCTGACATTTGTTAGCTGTATCACATCAACCTAAGAAACCAAATTCAATTTTGAAAATTGGAGTAGTTTCTGCTTACACTGTAGTTATTTAGTATTCACAACCTAATGGTATAACTGATTCACTGAAAAAATAAATCAGAAAAAACAATAATGACAATATAGACATAGTGTGCTTATTTCATTTCTCTCAATGTTTACAATGAATATGTTAAAAGACTAGGAAGCATAACAAGTGATACTGATTTTTTTCATTTAATGATAATTGAAAATATTATCTGATTTAATAATAGTCAATAATTATTATTTCTTTTCCTCATTTTCTCTTCAGATTTAGGAATACAAGTATGGTCTCTAAATAATGAAATTTCTCAATGTAATTAAAGAATAAAATGATGGCAATTGTATTATTTATGATTAATATGAGAATTACATTTTCATTAATATTGACTTCACTTCAGTTAATATTTAATCTATTCATTTATCAGTGTTTATGCTTGATAATTCACACACTTTCATATATGAATAATATATAGGTTTTAATCATGAGTTATTATTTGATGAAGACAAGCAAACACAAATTTTAAACCCTCTTAATGAACTGAAGTTAGGTGAATAACAACCGTAAATTGAGGAATGGTTTAAAATAGAATATAAGCATTAGAGGTTCAACTTTTTATGAAAGTAAATATTAAATTTGGGGCAAATCAAGATTTGATCATGTACCAGAGAAAATTTGGAATATTCTTCAATAATTAAGCTACTCTCAAAAAATAATGTCATTTATTTTTTTAATATAATCTCTATATAAGGTGCAGTTATTTAATATTGTTAAAATAATCATTCTACATATATTTATTCATTAAAATTTGGAGCCATAAAGTACTTCATATTGCAAAGGGTATAAGTGTAAACACAAATAGTTATCCTCAAAATGCAGTCTTACAGTTTTCCTATCACTTCCCAAGATTAATTCTGCTCATATGCAAAGCTAAAAATTTTTGGCAGTTTAACAGTGATTTCAGTTTCTGCTGACACAAAAGATATTATGATGGCAGCCCACAACGATTCTTTTATTATTGCCTTTCTCAAAAAGAGTGTTTCCAAAATGAGTTAAGAAAATATTAAATTGATTCTTGATATATAGAAGCGGCTCATTTCCTTCAGCAATTGTTTTATATTTTGGCTTCTGGTTGTGTTTATCTGTGAAGAATTTACCCTAGTTCAAGAAATGTAGTATTTTATTTATGAACTTCTGACAGGGCGAAGAAAAATTAAAAAGAAAGACTGCTAGTTTTCTAGTTTATGTTGTAGGATAATGGCTTCCTGTTGGCAAAGTGAACCAAAGATAAAGGGAAGGCAAAACTGAAATTGATATATTTGTTTTCACATTGGGAGAAATTTATAAGTTGGGAAAATTATGGTATACTGATTTCATTTTTTCATACAAAATATTTATTGATGCAGTTATCCTCATGTTGTCTGATCTAATATAACAGGACAAATATATCATTGGGTTCTTACTCAAAAAATGAATTCTCATTGGTTAAAACAGAAAGTCAAGCATTTAAAATTATTATATAGTCAAAATTGTCAGTACACAAAAACACTAGGTTTCAAATTCAAGATTGCCGAACTCTGCTTTACTCTTTATCCCTTATCACACAGAGTTACTGATTACCTTCATTTCATACACATTCCTTTAACATCCACTTAGTTTCTTCTTCTAGTATAAGCAATTTCCTAAATAAGCTATGAAATAACTTGTTTTTAGTTCCCTGAAGATAATCATTACTTTCCTATTATTGTCTTTTCTGGAAAGTTTCACAATCTGCTCCTGAAACAAGAGAAACAAACCAATCAGAATGCATTGTTTGCTTCATATCTTCCTCTCTTGTATAGTACATTACTCTGATTTTCTGTATTTTGTTTTCTACTTGCATATTTTAAGTCCAAAGGCAGACATTTGATCTAGTTATACTATGTTTAGTATATATCTTGCATCCAGTAAACACGAAACAAAACATGATAGACATTATATAATTTTCTTTACTATTTTAAGAAAGAGTAATGACAGATATTATTTTAAGAAGGAGTAATGACAGGAAGCACAAGCTGAAATCAAGATTGCTGGGAGAAATGTCAATAACCTCAGATATGCATATTGACACCACCCTTATGGCAGAAAGTGAAGACCTAAAGAGCCTCTTGATGAAAGTGAAAGAGGAGTGAAAAAGTTGACTTAAAGCTCAACATTCAGAAAACTAAGATCATGGCATCTGGTCCCATCACTTCATGGCAAATAGATGGGGAAACAGTGGAAACAATGGCTGACTTTATTTTTTGGGGCTCCAAAATCACTGCAGATGGTGACTGCAGCCATGAAATTAAAAAACGCATACTCCTTGGAAGGAAAGTTATGACCAACTTGGACAGCATATTAAAAAGCAAAGACATTACTTTGTCGACAAAAATCCATCTAGTCAAGGCTATGGTTTTTCCAGTGGTCATGTATGGATGTGAGAGTTGGACTATAAAGAAAGCTGAGTGCCGAAGATTTGATGCTTTTGAACTGTGGTGTTGGAGAAGACTCTTGAGAGTCCCTTGGACTGCAAGGAGATCCAGCAAGTCCATCCTAAAGGACATCAGTCCTGGGTGTTCATTGGAAGGACTGATGTTGAAGCTAAAACTCCAATACTTTGGCCACCTGATGCAAAGAGCTGACTCATTTGAAAAGACTCTGATGCTGGGAAAGATTGAGGGCAGGAGGAAAAGGGGACAACAGAGGATGAGATTGTTGGATGGCATCACTGACACATGGCCATGGGTTTGGGTGGACTTTGGGAGTTGATGAGGGACAGGGAGGCCTGGAGTGCTGTGGTTCATGGAGTTGCAGAGTCATGACTGATCAACTGAACTGAACTGAACTGAATGACAGATAAGATTAGTTGTGGTGAAAATATCAGATGCATTGTACTCAGGTAACTATGTTACGATCATTGAAGTGTGGCAAACTGATTTGAGAAATGGACCGTTTGCATAGACTGTAGCAACTCTGGATAATGATCCTTTTCCCTACACTTTAAGGATTATTTGTTGTTGTTTCTGCTTGCTTCTTCATTTGTTTTTTGAATTCGGTAAGATATCTTGGTGTATTTCTTTGCTGAATCTTTCTACTTTTTTTGTTTTAGTCTTATTCAGAATGGGACCATTTTTATCAATCCTGGTTTAAAATCTTAGTCACATAATTCTAACATTGTCTTCTTGGTATTTTTTTAAATGAATGAAGAGTATATGGAAAATATCTATAAAAGCTCAAATAATTTTGCATGTTATCTATACTTGAATTTCAGTAGCCGACTGAAAAGGGAAGATTATTTCACTCAAGTCTTGGCTGTATTTTCTTGCTGCTTTTGCCAAGCACCTCCCAAAGTGCCACTAAA
Organism: Antilocapra americana; assembly: GCA_007570785.1. Lineage (NCBI taxonomy): Eukaryota > Metazoa > Chordata > Mammalia > Artiodactyla > Antilocapridae > Antilocapra > Antilocapra americana. The sequence goes on from ML661885.1 coordinate 31,094,708, forward strand.
TTGTTTTGAATAGTAAATAACTTGTTGAAAATGACATTTTAGAAGTCATTATAAGGCAATTGACTCATCAATACTGAGAAAACAAAGTTCTGATTTCGCAATGTAGATTCACAATCTGAAAGGGAAATCTGAAAGGAAATGAGAAGAAGTACTCTGAGAGATAAAAGGTTATGCCGTTTCAGTAAAATGATTGAATTTGCTCACTGAAAGGTAAAGAGGCAGTACTGCAAATGTACTATCTGGAATGATAGCAGAAGCTTCAAAAGGCAGTGTGACCAGCAGAACATGCTCATCTTGTCACAATTTGTCAAACAGTTTCTGTCAGAGATCATTTTCTACAATTTGAAAATATCACGACATTTTGTATTGAATTACAGAACTCTTTTCCAGCTTATTCTTATACTTCCTGAATTTATGGATTGATGTGATATTTGACCTACAGGTTTTTTTTTTGTTTTTCTGTTTTTGATAATGTGAGTAATGTCAAACTTTCATACAATCTAGAAAGCTCAGAAAACTCCTCTGGTCTATATTTATTCTTGATAAATGTTTAACTCTTAATGATTACAACATCATTTTTCCAGCTTTAATAAAATGAAATTCAAATTTGGACCACACTGGAAATATCCATGCTTATCATGAGAAAAATAACATAAGCAAATAAAATTAAGATTATTGATAAATTTTATGTTAAAAATAGCATTAAGTATCAGAAACCATTGTTCTTTCTAAGATATTAAAGCATTTCTATAGCTGCACAATTTGGGCTACCCAGGTGGCTCACTGGTAAAGAATTCTCCTGCCAATGTAGGAGACTTGGATTTAATCCCTGGGTCAAGCAGATCCCCTGGAGAAGGAAATGGCAACCCCTCCAGTATTCTTGCCTGGAAAATTCCATGGGTAAATAAGCCTGATGGGCTACAGTTCATCGGGTTGCAAGGGTAGGACACAACTGAGCACATAGTTGCAAGAGCACAATTTTTTGAAACAGTTTATTCCTACTTTATCATTAGGATGAGGATTAATGATTTTATTGACTTCCAGGGTAACATGAGAATCAAAGTAAAAAATAAATCTATAAATAGATTTCCATCATGTGCAGTACAGATAATAAATATCTGTCGTTTTAGTGTAGGTGTGCCAACTACTTGTTTATAATTAAATATTTCCCTTAAAGAGTTTGCTTTTTGCTAAATAGAGTCACTTAATTTTTATTTAAAAAATTTCAAATCCAGTTAAGATAATATATGTTAAATTGTACGTTCCATTTAATTCCTTTAAATAGATTGCAATTTTGCTTTTGTATTTTCACTCTTGCTTCTGTGTCTGAGAAATTCAGTACTAAAAAATATTTCTGTTCATTAAAGGTCACTAAAGGGTAATTTCTTCAAATTAAATTGGTGATCCTTGAAGGTCAAGAATACTCTTGCTTTTAGTTACATATGCTTCCTGTCTTCTTTAATAAAAGATTCATAATGAATAACAAAATGTATATTGATCAAAACAAATGATCGTGTACTTGTTGGACTGCATGCTCAATTTCATAGCTAGATCCTGAAATTGTTATTCATATAAAATTGACCCAATGGGAAAAATAAATTACAATTAGATTTTAGCCATTTTCACCATCTGCAATTATTCAAAACAAATTTCCTAAATTCAATAAACATGTCACAAAATTAAGACTCTAATAATATATTTATCTGAAACTTTGAAACATGAGTAAATCAATAATTATGAATTTATACACTAACTAAAAAAGAAATTATACTTATCATATATGTTGAAGCCATTACTTATTATATTTTCAAAATTTTACTTTAGAAGGAAAATCACAGAAATATTGGAACGGTAATAATTATATGAACACTAAAAATGTAGATATTACTTATTCAGAGAATTTTAGAGTTTTTAAGCATAATGATTTATAATGTGTTTATATTGTTGGCAGACATTAAAATGATTGTCTTATTCAATACATTATTACTATTAAATCATTCCTTAAACATTTCTAAATCTGTAGAGCATTAAGCTCTTTTTTGAAAGGCTCATAAGTCTAGTTGATAAACTTTACTAAAAGAAGTAATTTTTCAAGTGCTGTAGTTCTTTTACTAAGCAAAATAAAATGATATTTTTAATGCAAATTATAAGGAAATTATCTTCATGGCACTCAAAAGGACCTACTGTAAAGCACAAAGAACTCTACTCAATATTCTGGAATAGCCTATATGAGAGAAGAATCTAAAAATTGCTGAATATATGTATATGTATAACTGAATCATCTTGTTGAACACCTGAAACTAACACAACATTGTTAATCAGCTATACCCCAATAAAATTAAAGCTAAAAAAAAACAGTTTCTCAGGATTAGAAAATAGTTTAATCATTTTTAAAGCATTCGTAAGATAAGAACAAAGGCATGTGCTACCATGGCTTAGTTTTATTTTTTCATCAAATGTATGTATATCACCAAGTATTATATATATGTGTCTCTCCATAGTACAAAATGCAGTTTAAGAAAATATATATTATTTTAGGTCTAACTTTTAGCAGTTTTTGTACCTTAAATTTACATGATGAAATGAATTTCCTCTTCAGTTTATGCTAATAATTGAACATTCTTTTAAGATGTTCATGTAAAGTATTAAATCAGGAGCACACTTTAATTGGTAATCAAAAATCAGTACCATTTGAACACTTTTGTGTTTATGTCATTATGTTTTGTATATCATTTAATTGTTCCACACACACTGTTAGAAGCCTAGTGAATCATAAACATTCTTACGATTTTTAAGAACTTCAAGCAGCTTAACTGAAATGTATATTTAAAGATGTATTGTTTACATCTGGCACATTTCCATGAATATTCACCTGCAGAGGAAATTATAGAAATGAGTATACATTATTTTGAAAATACTTTAAATAAACTTAGCTAAAATACAACATATTTATTGTGAAACCAGGGAAATAAGTGAGGACTGTCACTAGTTAATTGTGTAAATTTTTTCAAACAGTTCACTTCTTGTGCCTCAACTTTATTATAGTGTACGCTATTAGTATTATGTGTGTTATTGAGGTTTTATATTATTCTATATGTTTATTTTTTGTTATAAAGTTTTGTGTTTACAGTACATTTTGGAAAGATTGTAGTGAAATAATTTTTAGTCTCTTGCAAATATAAAAACCTGTTTCTTTTTTAAGTTGAGTGAATGATTCTTTAAATTCTATAGTGCTTGATAATTTTCCAAAGTTTCACACACACACACACACACATACACCTCCTTTTGGAGGTATTTTTGAAGCATATTGTTTTATTAATGCAAAATATAAAAGCAGTAGTTTAACTGGTGCCCATTTGTCATATGCCAATAAACCATAGTTTGGTGTAATTTGTTGTATTGGTATTTGGGGTCTGTTATAAAAAGGTAACCACAAACTGAGTGGCTTCAAACAACAGAAATTAATTTTCTCACAGTTTGGGAGGTTAGAAATCCAAAACTAAAGTGTTAGAAATATCATGCTCCTATGAAGCCTTTAGAGAAAAATTCTTTCTTGCTTTGCCAAGTTTTTTCTCCCATTAGTCTTTGGTGTTCCTTCATACGTACATAGACACATCAGTTCAGTCTCCATCTTCATCTTCACATGGTACTCTCCTCTGTGTATATTCTTTCCTTCTCTTAGAATGAATAGTCATTGTATTTAGGGCACACCTTAATCCCCATATGACTTAATCTTGAGATTGACAAAGGTTTTGTTTTTAAATTAGGTCATAATCTGAGGTTCTAAGTGGACATGAATTTTTAACAACACTACTTAACTTATTAAGTGCTGTTGTAGTTGAACAATGTTATATGACAAGTATATTTAAATTTTAAAAAGTCTGAATATGTGACTCAATGGACGTGAGTTTGGGTGGGCTCTGGGAATTGGTGTTGGACAGGGAGGCCTGGCCTGTTGCAGCTCATGGGGTCGCAAAGAGTTGGACACAACTGAGCGACTGAACTGAACTGAATTGAAACATTGAAATCCAGATATCTATTTTAAACAGCATTTTTCACATCCTTCAGATATATACCAAGAAGTGAGATTGCTGGATCATATGGTAGTTCTCTTTCTAGTTTTTTGAGGAAACTCCACACCATTTTCCATAATAGCTTTGCCAAATTGCATTCCCACTAGCAGTGCACAATTCCCTTTTATCCACATCTTTGCCAGAACTTATTTACTGGGATATATGTATAAAGGTAAATTAAGGTATTTCTAAATCTTCTTCATATTGAGAGTTCATTTTCATTTAGATAATGGAAATTCAACTTGTTTCTCTGTACACCTCATCATCATTAAAGAGTTTATGATGCAACATTTCTTAAAATAATGCTCCACTCTCATCTCCAGGATTATCTTCCAAGCAGCCTCTGATGATTGTTTTCAAGCTTGAATGTGAGCATATGTACAAAGAAAACTATTGTAGGTCTTATGCCTGGGCAAAGGTAATTGTAGCATGCAACCCCCCTTTGGAGTCTTTAAATTGTCTTAGAATGAATGAGACAAGGAGTTCATTTTTTTTTTTTCAATACATGATGATTGAAGTTCATTTCTTCATATATTTAAGAGTATTCTTCTGCCAAAATGCTGCTTGGAAATAAAAGTGCTCCCAATAATCAAATAATGAACCCACAAATAAGTGTAATTTAAAAGTGTTAATTCACTGAGAACACTTTCATCCTCTCTTAATAATATTTAATGTGTCTCAACTCATTCAAAGACAACATTGAAAGATATTGAATGCTGTGAATGTCCATGATATCTCATAATTAGAGAGACACCTGAGCTAAGTAAAATTGTAGTAAACAATTTCTCAGTTTTTAATAGTTCTGTATTCAGTTGATTTCCTGCAGAAATCTGTTGGTTCCATTTGTGATGAAGCAGAAAGCATAGTAGTCAATTGGCCTTCAGAACTTCAGAATATTTAGAAAGAGTTCATTTTGTTTAAAAATTTCCCTTTTTCTTAATATATATGTATATATATATACATATATATATGTATACATGCATATATATTTATAAAAAAATCTGTTGTTTGATTACTGGGCAATATTAAGCCAATTTTTAGTTATATTGCCTGTGGTCCTTTTCAAAATTGTTTGTCAATTTACACTAATAATTCCGAAAAACAGTATCAGATTATTAAATAAATATATTTTTATATTTAAAAAGTAGAATATACAACCAGTTATTTAATATTTTAATTAACTCACGTGACTTTCAGGCTACAGAGGTATGTTCACTGCTGTGTTATATTCATTTATTTCAAAAACCAAATTAAATATTTTATTTTTTTAATTAATTAATTTATTTTAATTGGTGGCTAATTACTTTACAGTATTGTAGCAGTTTTTGCCATACATTGACCTGAATCAGCCATGGGTGCACATGTGTTCCCCATCCTGAACTCCCCTCCCACCTCCCTCCCCATTCCATCCCTCAGGGTCATCCCAGTGCACCAGCCCTGAGCACCTTGTCTCATGCATCGAACCTGGACTGGCAATCTGTTTCACATATGATAATATACATGTTTCAATGCTATTCTCCCATATCATCCCACCCTCACCTTCTCCTACAGAGTCCAAAAGACTGTTCTATACATCCATGTCTCTTTTGCTGTCTCGCATATAGGGTCATTATTACCATCTTTCTAAATTCCATATATAAGCGTTAGTATACTGTATTGGTGTTTTTCTTTCTGCCTTACTTCACTCTGTATAATTGGCTCCAGTTTCATCCACCTCATTAGAACTGATTCAAATGCATTCTTTTTAATGGCTGAGTAATGTTACAGTGTGTATATGTACCAGAGCTTTCTTATCCATTTGTCTGCTGATGGACATCTAGGTTGCTTCTATGTCCTGACTATTGTAAACAGTGCTGTGATGAACATTGGGGTACATGTGTGTCTTTCAGTTCTTGTTTCCTTGGTGTGTATGCCCAGCAGTGGGATTGCCGGGTCATATGGCAGTTCTATTTGCAGTTTTTTAAGAAATCTCCACACTGTTCTCCATAGTGGCTGTACTAGTTTGCATTCCTACCAATAGTGTAAGAGGGTTCCCTTTTCTCCACACCTTCTCCAGCATTTATTGTTTCTAGACTAACACATTTTGATTAATAAGGTAGGTCAGTGGATAGGCTTACTTACGTTTAATCATACTCAAGAATGTTGTCTCAACAAAAAGTTAGCAGGGACAACAGAAGCTCTGAGTTTATAGTTTCACATTGAGGATACTTGATCGGTGTCTCCTCAAAAGACTATAATATTAACCTGGCAGTCTTATTCATTCTCAGTTACATTAAATATTAAGCCTATTCTATCTTTGCATTTCATCTAGTCGAGGCTGTGGTTTTTCCAGTAGTCATGTATGGATATGAAAGTTGGACTATAAAGAAAGCTGAGCACTGAAGAATTGATGCTTTTGAACTGCAGTGTTGGAGAAGACTTTTGCGAGTCCCTTGGACTGCAAGGAGATCCAACCAGTCCATCCTAAAGGAAATCAGTCTTGATCATTGGAAAGACTGATGTTGAAGCTGAAACTCCAACATTTTGGCCACTTGATGCGAAGAGCTGACTCATTTGAAAAGACCCTGATGCTGGGGAAGACTGAAGGTTGAAGAAAAAGGGGATGACAGAGGATGAGATGGTTGGATGGTATCACCAACTCAATGGACATGAGTTTTAGTAAACTCTGGGAGTTGGTGATGGACAGAAGCCTGTCGTGCTGCAGTCCATGGGGTCACAAAGAGTCGGACATGACTGAGCAACTGAACAGAACTGAACTGATCTTTGCATTTCACATGGAAAGAGAATTAGTTTATGGATTAAATAGCAATTATTTCCAGATAACAACTGATTCAGAGACAGACAAAAGAATAACATCATTATATTGATTTGTAAATGTAAATTGCAAATAAAAGTGAGAGGAACTAGAAAATTTCTAAATGTATGTGTGTAGATCTTGGATCTAGATCCACATGTTGTAACAAAGGAAATTGTCTTTACTATATCTGTCCCCAAAGAATTAAAACTCTAGAGTTTATCTTCAACCTCTGATATTTTGTGTTTTTATTTTTCTATCTTCAATCTTTTCCTTTTTTAAGTCCAGGTTCTCCTAATTGGTCTTTGAGTGGTTCAATTAGGAGCCAGAGTGCAATTAAGTGCTAAAAATGAAAATAAAAATCCTAGACTAGTGTCTTTCCTTCTACCAAATTTTTAAGAAAGTTCTCTAAGCAGAATTAGGAAAGCAGATTACCAAATGAAAGCTAGGTATAAAAATAGGTATAAAAAATAGAGAAACCATGTAAAGGATATAAAACATAAACTGTCTTATATTGATGACTCCAAAAATTATATTTCAAAAATAGACCTCTCTTTTGATTTCCAGTCTCCTATCCCAATATTTATTTGATTCCACCACTTACATGTGTTATCTAAAATGTAACTTCTTCTAAATGTTTAATTTGCCACTCCCCTAAAACTGGTTTTCCTTCTAGGCTCTTCCATATTACTAAGTGGAACTATAATCCATTCATTTGCTCAATGCAAATGGAAATCATCCTTGATATACCTTACTTTCCTATTACCTCTACAGTTGGTCAGTCAACAAATTCCTTTCAAGGTCTATGTCTAGATTTTTTTTTTTTTTTAATTTCCATCGTTTTTCCCTTCCTCCTTATTCCACACTATCAGCAATTTTGTGTGAATTAGCATTTTGATTCACCCTTTACAGTTACTTTATTTTTTTTAATTATCAGCTTTCTATGAGTAAAATATTAGTGCTATGTGAAGAGAAATCATGCCTCTCTTTATTTTAATCACTTGTAATACCTATGCTTATTTTCAGGGGTGGGGGCTTCCCTTGTAGCTCAGATGATAAGGAATCTCCCTGCAATGCAGGAGACCCAGGTCTGATTCCTGAGTCGGGAAGATCCTTTGGAGAAGAGATGGCTACCCACTCCAGAGGCCTTGCCTGGAGAACTCCATGAACAAAGGAACCTGGAGGGCTACAATCTGTGGGGTTGCAAAGAGTTGGAAACGACTGAATGACTAACAGACTGGCATCAGTCTGTTAGTACTCAGACATGTAGTTGGTACTCAGTACCAACATGTAGTTGGCACTCAGTTAATACTGGATTAACCAATAAATATAGAAACCAAATTAAATGGGTTTGTCCATTATAGTGATTTCCTTAAATTTGGAATATATTTTTCACTTCTATTTTAATCATCATTTCAATGTAAGTCATTGCAATTAAGATGTCATTTAGCATATTTGTTATACAGATTAGATAATTTCCATTCTAAACTTCTGGATTCAAATACAGATTCCCTCATATGCTATGTGTGATTCTGACCAATTTATTTAAGCTCCCCAATATACAGTTTGTTCATCTGTAAAATGGCACTTTTAACAGAATCTCTATATAGTGCAGAATGTGAGAACTCTAAGAATTAACTGAAATAATTCATTTAAGGTACTCAATACAATGCTTGTTACTTTTAACCAGCTATGCCTAAATTGATTGTGTATTTGCCTGTCTCCTTATGAAGTCTAAGTCATTACTCACACTGAATCACAGGAATTAATCATTATGGTTTAGTGCTCAAGTTAGTGAATTAGAAATGTTAAGGACTCTGTATGATTTCATTACCTTTAAACCATGAAATTTTTGCATCTTGTTTTATGTCCCTGGATATGTTCCAGTGTCTCCTAGTTTATAGTCTATAGGAATTTGAATAGAATCTGTATTTTACTGTTGTGTGAAAATTGTATAGATCTTAATTGTGTTAAATAGGGTCATAGTGCTTTTCAGTTCTACCATACCCTTCTGTGTGTGTTTAGTTGCTCAGTCATGTCTCTTTGCAACCCCATGGACCATAGTTTTCCAAGCTTTTCTGCCCATGGTATTCTCCAGGCAAGAATACTGAAGTGGATTGCCATTTTCTTCTCCAGTGAATCTTCCTCACCCAGGGACTAAACCTGGGTCTCTTGCATTCCAGGCAGATTCTTTGCCATCTGAGCCATGAGGGAAGCCCATCATATCCTTCTACTTTTTTATATATTCATTCTGTTAATTTTTGAGAGTTTGATATTGAAACTCCAACTAAAAATCTTAATTTATCTGCTTAAAAATATTGTGATATATGGTGGGACTATGTATAACTTTGTTCTGTATTTTCCAAGTCTCCTTTAAATGTGTTATCATACTTTCATAATTTAAAGAAGAAAAAGAAAAAAAAGTTAAATTTCAAATCCACTAATGTATTATGGTAGACGTTTAAGTACTTTAAAAACTCTAGCTATTACTTTCTTACCCTATAAAATAGATTATACTATTTTTTTTTTTGTTTAGGATTAAAGAAAATAACTAATGTAAATCACAGCATTGTGTTCTGTGTATTATACACATTAAACAAATGATAATGATAATTGTTGTTGGTTGGGTATTCTGTTATGCACCTATTTATACTGGTCTTTTGTTAATCTATTGCCCTATTAAGATGTGTGATTCTCTTCGATAATTAATTAAAATTGTTGTGATTATGACAAATCAGTAACCTAATTCATTTGACTCAAAATCCAATTTCTGTCTCATGGTAACTTTGTAATTGGGTTGATCAATCAGTCTTTTAAAGAATTAGCTATCTTGATTGTAACATGGAAAAAATACCTTTCAAAGTTTTCAGAAGCATTTAATGTGATGGAATATATGAAAATCTCTCACAATATGTCAGTGCTATGTGACATTACTATATATTTCCTCTATCCTTAGTAAGTTACTATATATATGTGTGTGCATGTATATACACTATTGCAGTTACTTCTTACTTGTTAAACCAAACTAATTATGTAGATATTTTGAATTGGATTATATGTAGTTTTCTTGGTAAAGGAGAATTTTATTATAAGAATAAAAAAGAGACCTTATAACAAAATTGCTATGTATAATCAGAAGGATGTCTCATAGAACAATGTGAAGCAAAAGTGAAATGTGATAACTAGTGCATATTAACACTCTCAGAGAAAACTGAAATAATTAAAAATTCTTCCAATCATATAAGATGGAGCATTACTGTGTGTGGACATAAAAATATAAGGTGACCAGAGAAAGAAAATGACAGATATTAGGTCCGCATACACTGAAAGATAAGTAAGAAACATGTCATATTTTTGTGTATACATACAGTAATATATTTCCTGATAGAAGAGTCTGAAAGAACCAGTTGTGTATTTTAGAGTTTGACATACTAGACATATATTAGAAGAGAAAAATTTTGTAAATGTCTAGTGAAATATCAGATTAGTAAAGAAACATCAAAGACTCAAATTACACTAAGTTATAAAATGTATAAAATCCTTTTTAACTATAGAGCATGAAAGGGAGAGATAGCAAAAATTAGGTGTCTTCAAAGAAATATAATATATAAATCAACAGATTTAATATATAACAGAGATTTAATATATAAATCAACGCATAATGATTTTCAGAAGATAGGCACAAATCTTCTAAGATAAATAAATATCTCTAAGCCAGTGATATTTGAATTAGCCTGACAGTGCATTACTGTGTAAAGAAAAATACACCAATCAAAAAAAAAGCAAGGTTAGGTAGAAATCTCAACATAAAATAGTGACAGTTCTCTTTCAAGCAATGTCCAAAAAAGAGTGTCCTCCATTCAAAGGATTTAATAATCAGACTGTATTTTTCCTTGATGCTTTTAAGCATGCTTTTCCCATGCCCATTTTTACTGTGTATAATTTCATGCTTTATCAAAACATCTAGGTAAAATTTTATTGTTGGCTCCCCATAGAACCTTGCTTGCTAAAAAAAAAAAAAAGCAGCTAGCCAGAGGACTTGAGTTTCAGGTACTTTGGGATCATCGTAGGATTCGCTGTCATGAATTGTCAATTGACAGGGACTGCAACAGATATAAGGTCACTTATTTTTGTGAGCAAATTTGTGGTCTCTCAATTTGCAAGATTAAAATGTATTTACACACTGCTGTGCTTAGTCTCAGTCAGACTCTTTGTGATCCCATGGAGTATAACCCACCAGGCTCCTCTGTCCATGGAAATTCTCCAGGCAAGAATACTGGAGTGGATTGCCATGCCCTCCTCCAGGGGATCTTCTCAAGCCAGGGATGGAACCCAGGTCTCCCACATTGCTGGCAGATTCTTTAATGTCTGAGCCACCAGGGAAGCCCACCTCCCATACACCTCCCCTCTAGATCATCACAGAGCACCGAGCTGAGCTCCCTGTACTATACAGCCGCTTCTCACTAGCTATCTATTTATAGCTGCTATAGAGCACAAGGAGCTCCACTCCATGCTGTGTGATGAGCTTGAGGTGTGTACCAGAGGTGGCTGAAGAGGAAGGGGATACACGTATACATACAGCTGATTCACGATATAGTGTAGCGATAGCTAACACAGTATTGTGAAGCAATTCTACTCCAATTAAAAATTTTAATTAAAAAATGAATTTATCAGGCAACGCCGTCTGCTGGGGCTAGCCTGTAGTCAGCCAGCCATCCACTCTGAGGGACATTAATCAGTAATTTTCAGCCAAAGACCACCAGGTGCATGTCTGTAACGGTTAAACAAGGTGGGTTTATTACTCATCTCAGTGAGGGAAAACCCACACCATGGGGAAACTTGTGGTGTTCTAGTAAGCAAGCTGGAGAAGGCAGTGACAACCCACTCTAGTACTCTTGCCTGGAGAATCCCATGGACGGAGGAGCCTGCTGGGCTGCAGTCCATGGGGTCGCTCAGAGTCGGACATGACTGACCGACTTCACTTTCACTTTTCCCTTTCATGCATTGGAGAAGGAAATGGCAATCCACTCCAGTGTTCTTGCCTGGAGAATACCAGGGATGGTGGAGCCTGGTGGACTGCCGTCTATGGGGTCGCACAGAGTTGGACACGACTGAAGCGACTTAGCAGCAGCAGCAGCAGTAAGCAAGCATTCCAGGGAACACTTAAGGTTTTTGGCTTTGGTTGGGTGATTTTGGAGGATCTAAGGAAGCAGGGTTTCCCTCTAGACTAACTGTTGTCAGATGGCTAGAGAAAGTCTATCATGTCTTGCTCAATTATTCTTGTTTATAAGCAGGAAAAACTAGAAGATTATAATTGTAACTGAGAAAAAAAAAACAGTGGTTTCTCATTTAGTGGGAAAGGAGATGTTTGATGTTTTGTGGGTTACAAAATACTTTTGCCTTGCCTGAAGAAAATGCTTTGTGACCTTGTTTATCTTCAATAGGAGAATAACATGGCTTAGCTGTAAGCATTAGATAAATTTGCAATAACACTGAGGTCTAGATGTGAGCCTGAGATCAGTGTCCAGAAGTCAGGGACTGTGTTTTTTTCCTTTATTGAACCTGCAAAACACTTTCTTAACATTGTATTCAACTTTTTACATCAATCAGAAATTACAATCAGGCTCAGGGCTTTATTTTTTTTTTTTAATGTGACTTTTAATTTTTTTGTATATACAGAATCTAGAAAAACGATAATGAAAAATTTATTTACAGGACAACAATGGAGAAACAGACATAGAGAATAGACTTATGGACATGGGGAGAGGGGAGGACGGGGTGAGATGTATGGAAAGAGTAAATGAAAGCTTACATTACCATATGTAAAATAGATAGCCAATGGGAATTTGCTGTAAGGCTCAGGAAACTCAAACAGGGGCTCTGTATCAACCCAAAGGGATTGGATGGGAAGGGAAATGGGAGGGAGCTTCAAAAGAGGGGAGATATATGTACAACTATGGCAGATTCATGTTGAGGTTTGACAAAAAACAGCAAAGTTCTGTAAAGCAATTATCCTTCAATGAAAAATAAACTAATTAAAAAAATTTTAGAGAGAGCAATGTGACAGATAGGACCAGAGAAGAAACAGTTGATAAAAATATTCCATTTTATAAGTTCACCTATTTCTAGGGTTGCCCTTTTATGTGTAATACAAATTAGTGATTTCTAACTCACTAATCAGAAAATAACAAGTTTTAAAGACATATTTCAACAAGTAAATTTCAAATATTAACTCATTAGAGTGGCTTACCTTGGAACTGGGGAAATAGGTATTTTACACATATGCATTTTAAGACTTAAATCAGAGTAACTCCAAGATTAAACTATATTACAGCTTATCTGTTTATCTGTCCATCAGGAAAGACTAACAATATAATTTAAGTGACATTAGAATACTTTGCACTTTCATCCCAGTTTAATCGTTCTGAATCTAGGCTGTATCCTTTGGAGACTGTGAAGGACAGGGAAGCCTATGCTGCAGTGCAGGGGTCACATAGAGTCCGACATGGCTTGGCAACTGAACAACAACAAATACGTGAACTATCAGTACCTCACCAGAAGTTCCTGATTGAATTTGTCTGGTTAGATAGCTGAAATCAGTATTTTTTAATCTCTTTAGGTAATTCTAAAATGCAACCAAGATTAAGAATCTCTGGCCTAGATTATATGTAACATTATTTGTTTGCTAGTATTCATCTACTAATCTGTTGATGCCAGATATCAAAAGGAAACTAAGTAATAATACTTCTGGTGAAGCCTAGACTATTATAAGTCCTCATAAATTATATGTAAAAAATGCATTAAGAGCTTAGAAGAAAATGGGAGGCTAAATGTTGTAATGAAGACATTTTAGACCTCATTTCATGTTATAATGTTCCTTCATTTGTGTCTTCTTATAAAACACAGGTTAATGGTTCTTTAAGGGAAACAATTGGGATTGGGAAATAATTGACCCTAAAAAGAGTAGACTCTGATAGGAGTTATATTACTCTTTAATATATCTTTGGACTTTGTAAGCTTCCTTCCAAACAATATTTTTATGTTTTTGCCATTGTTGTTGCTATAATGATTTAGAGCTCAGATTTTATCAGCTCTTGGAGATAGGAAACCTATAATTGGAAACTGCCTTGTACAAAAATATTTTCCTTTTTCCAAGAGACCCAGTGATAATTATCAACATAGACTGTCCACTTTCAGACTCTCCTTTTGCTTTCTCAGTTCTCAGATAGAGGCAAAAAGCATTCAGGTCACTAAATTATTCTTATTCTTTATGGTCTAGTTGTAAACCCCATCATTCTTTTCTATGGAATGATAATAATCTGTTCAGTAGATAAAAACCAATTCATGATATTTTATAACCATTGACTGATAGTTGACTTTGTTTCTTTTAATTTTTTAAGTTCCACCTCCAAATTGTATTTTGAACATTGATTATTCAGTAGTGCCTGTTTCAGAGTAGAGACAAGCTTAAGGAACCTAAAAGAAAGATGAAAATAACTCTGCCATTTGTTAATGCATGCTGTTTAAGACATTTCTCTGTTTAAATGCATTTCTCTTTATTGTGAGTAAAATAGAAAGACTTGAAGGCTTTAATAACAACACAATGTAATTTTCCCTTTTTTGTTCATAGATTGATTAATATATTAGTATAAAAATAGTATATATTGAGATTGCTGAAATCATAAAGTGTTCGAGGTTAAAAAGACCTTAAGTGTTAATTGCTTAGTCATATCTGACTCTTTGTGACCCCATAGACTGTAGCCCACCAGGCTCCTCTGTCCAAGAAATTCTCCAGGCAAGACTACTGGAGTGGGTGGCCCTTCCCTTCTTCCAAGGAATTTGCCCATCCCAGAGATCAAACCAGGGCCAATTCTTTACTATTTGAGCCACCAGGGAAGCCTTAAATATCATCTATTCCATTCTCTCATTTGATACATGGGAAAGTAAAAAGAAAAAAAAAACAAAACAAAAACAACTAGACACATAAAGACAAGCTCAAACAAAAAGGGTATCTCTTCTAAGTTTAGAACAGAGCTTTAAATAGTGCTTAGAAAACATGAACAAAAGCATAAATCAAGCAGATGTAGCCTTGCTCTTTGATTTGAGATTATCTGGGGGAAAAATGTAATAAGCCAATCTACTGCCTTACTTCAGAAACAAATGCAAAACACTTTAAGGAGGTTAGTTCATGCCCCAATTAGCCAAATTATTCAACTATGAGAGAACAGTCCAGGATCAAAACTGCTTTGGGCCATGATGAATAATGAGTGAATGAATGGACTAATTAATAATGCTATGACAGTGTAAGTCACTTCACTGGAGCCTAAATTTTGGATGCCAAAAGCTGCATTTGAGTGATTAATATTCACTACATAAGGTCAGTAAAATTTATTTTTTAATATTAGGAAATCCAGTTTTATACTTCATAAGCAGAGAAGGAATCTGAGATTAGAGAAGTTTATAATAACAAGGAAACAATTGCAATGCAATTTATGTACTCTGATAAGAGCAAAATAATAGATCTCATTATTATAGAAACAAGTTCAAAGGGGTAATTCTTTATTTCATACATGAAACATTTAAAAATTTAAAGTGACATGGTTAAACCATGGATTTTACACAATTGCTTTTAACAATAATTTATCAAGCTAAGACTAACTTACAGATTTAAAATTTTATATGATGTAGATGTATATTTAAAGTTTAATTCCCTTAACAGGAATTTAATATAACTCTCACAATTTCACAAGCATTCTATTTATTAAGCACTTAATATTATTATTAGATAATTATTAGTTTTTTTTTCATATTTCAATTTCTTACACTTCGTGTTCATCAAGACCTGTAAGCACATATTACAGTATCTTATCCAGACTTCTTCTATAGCTATAATTTTTAAAGCCTCTCCTATAGCCTTAGATTTTTTTTCTTCTTACAGTCTCTCATCATTGTACTTTTATATTTTTCTGTCTCTGTCCTTCTTATACTATGGTAGTAGTCAAAAAACAAACAATGATAACAACAAAAACGAAGCCTTTAGGGACATATAACATTATAGAGTTGAAACATCTGGATAAAAATCATACATTTTATTACTCGGCATCACAAATATTGTCTCATCTTTGCCAATATTTCAGGTATTCATTGTACATAAAACTCTTAGTTACAAGGTAAAAGTTATATAGCTGCTAAGAGGTGGTCAGTAGGGCCTTGCATCACCAAACAAAACCTAATTGACCATGAACACTTTAACAATTAAATGGTTAAAATACACCATAAAGAATAATCCTTCATGTCACATAATTACCATTTTTTTGTTATTGTGAGGGTTAGAATGCTTAAAATTTACTGTCATATCAACTTGCAAGTCTATAATACAATACTGTTAACTATACTCACCAAGCTGTATATTAAATCTCTGGGACTTTATTTCTCTTATAATTGGAGGTTTGTACCCTTTGATTGGCATCTCCATGTTTTCTCTTTCCCCCAGTCCTTGACAATCATTGTTCAGTTTTCTACTTCTATGAGTTCAACTTGTTTGATTCTGCATATAAGTGAAATCAAACCATATTTTTCTTTCTCTGTTTGACTTATTTATGCCCTTAAGTTCCATCTCTGTTAATGAAAATGGAAAAATTTCCTCTTTTCTCAGGACTGAGTAAGATTCTGGGATGTGTGTATGGGTGGGTAGATGTGTATGCATGTCTGTAAATATATGTTTTGTTGATGTTGTTCAGTTACTTAGTTGTGTCTGACTCTTTGCAACCCTGTGAACTGCAGTATGCCAGGCTTCCCTGTCCTTGACTATCGCCCAGAGATTATTCAGACTCATGTTCATTGAGGTGATGATGCTATCCAACCATCTCATCCTCTATCACTCCCTTCTTTTTGTGTCCTCAGTCTTTCCCAGCATCAGAGTCTTTTCCAATGAGTTGGCTCTTTGCATTGGGTGGCCAAAGTATTGAAGCTTCAGCTTCAGCATCAGTCCTTCCAATGAATATTCAGGTTGATTTCCTTTAGGAAAAAAAAAAAAATATATATATATATATAGTGGCATATGGGTTTAAGTATAACACGAAATACTTTAAAACCATCATCTATAAAGATGGCATTAACTCGTCATGACACAGAACTAAGTGAAGCATTCCTAGGCATAACAACAAAAGCATGATATGGTTAACCTGAGATGTATAAACTGCCAGATAATTTCTCCAGCAGGATAGATTAATTAGGGACCAGCAGAGAACTTCAGTCTGTGGTGTGCAACCATGGAAATCCCCACAGGGCAAGGCAAGGAGAATGCTTTTATATAGAGAAATTGGTTTTATACATGTACAGTGATAAGTGGGAACTTTTGAGTCTGTCATAGTATTAGTTGTTATTTGATCCAAACCAGAGCTTTTTCTTTTTAGCAAAACTACAATTGTTCGATTTCCAATCTTGCTTTCCTTTTCTGAGGCCAATTTTTGGGCTTCTCATGCTGATTTTTCTAAATTATTATTTGGAGAATTATCCCTTTGGACTGCAGCAGAGTTTTGGCCACTATGGGCTTTTTAAGGGCAGCATTCCTTGTGGAAATGTCAGCAAGGTAATACCCCTTAGCTTCAGAGAGTCAAGTTTAAAATGCCCTAGAAGCTTAATAATAGCTAAAGCAGCAGAAAAAAATATAGCATCCAGCAATTCTTGGACATAGGAGCCATTTTTTAAATTTTGTTTCTACTGGAAGTAAATGCTTTCACAACATTCCAAAGTCGTGTTACTCCAAAGCCATATCCACTATAAGGATAAATATTGGCAGTTTTGTCCTTGGCTAAAGTACAGGTCTGTGTAATTGCATATAATTCAGCCTGTTGGGCTAAAATAGCCATAGTAAAGATTCTGCCTTAACAACATCAAAAGGAGTTGCAATAGCATATCCTGAACAATATTTGCGATTGTTTCCTTTTAAAAAACAGAGCCATCAGTGAAACATGAGAAATCACCATTTCTCAAGTGAATTTCCTGCACATCACTATGAAGAGTCAGGAGGTCATTTGTCAATGTTAAGCAGTCTTGAGAGACTTTATCCATAATGAAGGGGAGAAGAGTAGCTGGGTTAAGGTTATTGCAATGTCCAAGACTTATGTTAAGAGCTGCGAATACAAGGACTTCACAGGAGGTGAAGCAGCTGATTGAGAAATGCTAAGTGTAAGCACTTGTTTGTTCACCAGCCCTAAAGGCTTTGAGGATCTTCTCTGATCCCCACATGTGTAACAAAAATGTTCACTTGACATAAGCAGATTGCCAAATGTTTCTCCAGCAAAAATGGATTTATTTGGGATTAGCAGAGAATTGCAATTTGGGATCTCCAAACATGTAAGTCCACGTGTAAATCCCTGCATGGCAAGAAAAGAACACTCTTAGAAAAGGGAAAAGAAAATTAGGAAGGCTATAGTAAACAAAGCATTCATGGCTTTCCATTGGCTGAAAACTTGCCAGGAAAGAAGAGGAGTCTATTATTCCTGTTCAGCTTGTCTGTTGTCACAGACTGTATAGAGCTTCTCCATCTTTGGCTGCAAAGAATATAATCAATCTAATTTCGGTGTTAGCTATCTGGTGATATCCATGTGTAGAGTAGTCTTGTGTTGTTGGAAAAGGGTGTTTGCTATGTGTTTTGTTCTCTTGGCAAAACTGTTAGCCTTTGCCCTGTTTCATTTTGTACTCCAAGGCCAAACTTGCCTGTTACTCCAGATATCTCTTGACTTCCTATTTTTGCATTCCAGTCCCCTATGATGAAAAGGACATCATTTTTGGTATTAATTCTAGAAGATCTTGTAGGTCATCATAGAACTGTTCAACTTCAGCTTCTTCAGCATTAGTGTTTGGGACATAGGCTTGGATTACTGTGATATTAACTGGTTTGCCTTGGAAATGAACAGAGATCATTCTGTCATTTTTGAGATTGCACCAAAGTACTATATTTCGGACTCTTTTGTTGCCTATGAGGGCTACTCCATTTCTTCTCAGGGAGTCTTGCCCATAGTGGTAGATATAATGGTTATCTGAGTTAAATTTGCCCATTCCAGTCCATTTTACTTCACTGATTCCTAAACTCTCGGTGTTCACTCTCGTTGCCATCTCCTATTTGACAGCTTCCAATTTACCCTGATTCATGGACCTAATGTTCCAGGTTCCTATGCAATATTGTTCGTTACAACTTCGGACTTTACTTCCATCATCAGTCACATCCACAACTGGGTGTTGTTTTTGCTTTGGCTCCATCTCCTCATTCTTTCTGGAGTTATTTCTCCATTCTTCTCCAGTAGTGTACTAGGCACCTACTGACCTAAGGAGTTCATCTTTCAGTGTCATTATCTTTTTGCTATTTCATACTGTTCATGGGGTCCTCAAAGCATTGCCATTCCCTTCTCCAGTGGACCACGTTGTGTCAGACTCTATACAATAAACCACCCATCTTGGGTGGCCCTGCACCACATGGCTCATAGTTTCACTGGGTTAGACAAGGCTGTGGTCCATGAGGTCAGTTTGGTTAGTTTCATGTGACTGTGGTTTCCATTCTTTCTACCCTCTGATGAATGAAGATAAGAGACTTATGGAAGCTTCCAAATGGGAGATACTGACTGGGAGAAACTAGGTCATGATTTTATGGCGGGGCCATGCTAAGTAAATGTTTGATCCAGTTTTCTCTTGATGGGTGGGACTGTGTTCCCTCCCTATTGTTTGACCTTGTAGGCCCAAGGGTTGACCTATGTGTTATACAGTCAGCAAAAACAAGAACTGGAGCTGACTGTGGCTCAGATCATGAACTCCTTATTGCAATTCAGGCTAAAATTGAACAAAGTAGGGAAAACCACTAGACCATTCAGGTATAATCTAAGTAAAATTCCTTCTAATTATACAGTGGAAGTGACAGATTAATGGGATAAGATCTTATGGACAGAGTACCTGAAGAACTATGAATGGAAGATTGTGACCTTATACAGGAGGCAGACATTGTACAAAAACATCCCCAAGAAAAAAAGATGCAAAAATGCAGAATGGTTGTCTAAGGAGACCTTACAAATAGCTGAGAAAATAAGAGTAGCTAAAGGCAAAAGGGAAAAGGAAAGATATACCCATCTGAATGCCGAGTTCCAGAGAATAGCAAGGAGAGAAAATAGAGCCTTTTTAAGTGAGTAATGCAAAGAAACAGTGGAAGACAATAGGATGGGGAAGACTAGAGATCTCTTCAAGAAAATTAGAGATACCAAGGGAACATTTCATGCAAAGATTGGCACAATAAAGAACAGAAACGGTATGGGCCAAACAGAAGCAAAAGATATTAAGAAGAGGGGGCAAGAATACACAGAAGAACTACACCAAAAAGACCTTAATGACCTAGATAACCAAGATAGTGTGATCACTCATCTAGAAACAGACATCCTGAAGTCCAAAGTTAAGTGGACCTTAGGAAGCATCACTACAAACAAAGCTAGTGGAGGTGATGAAATTCCAGCTGAGCTAGTTCATGTCCTAAAAGATGATGTTTTAAAAGTGCTGCACTCAACATGCCAGCAAATTTGGAAAATCCAGCAGTGACCACAAGACTGTTAAAGTTCTGTTTTCATTCTAATCCCAAAGAAAGGCAATGCCAGAGGATGTTCAAATTACCCAACAATTGCACTCATCTCACACGCTAGCAAAGTAATACTCAAAATTCTCCAAGCAAGGTTTCAACAGTATGTAAACTGAGAACTTCCAGATGTTAAAGCTGGGTTTAGAAAAGGCAGAGGAACCAGAGATCAAATGGCCAACATCTGTTGGATTATCAAAAAAGCAAGAGAGTTCCAGAAAAATATCTACTTCTGCTTTATTGACTATGCCAAAGCCTTTTACTGTGTGAATCACAACAAACTGTGCAAAATTCTTCAAGAGATGGGAATACCAAACCAGCTTACCTGCCTCTTGAGAAATCTGTATGCAGGTCAAGAAGCAACAGTTGGAACCAGACATCGAACAATGTACTGGTTCCAAATTGGGAAAGAAATACATCAAGGCTGTTTATTGTTACTCTGCTTTTTTAACTACTTTGCAGAGTACATCATGTGGAATGCTGGGCTGGATAAAGTACAAGCTGGAATAAAGATTACAGGGAGAAATATTAATAATTCAGATGTGCAGATGACAACACCCTTATGGCAGAAAGCAAAGAACTGAAGAGCCTCTTGATGAAAGTGAAAGAGGAGAGTGAAAAAGTTGGCTTAAAACTGAACATTCAGAAAACTAAGATCATGGGCATCCACTCCCATCAGTTCATGGCAAATAGATGGGGAAACAGTGGAAACAGTGTCACACTTTATTTTGGGGGGCTCCAAAATCACTGCAGATGCTGAATGCATCCATGAAATTAAAAGAGGCTTGCTCCTTGGAAGAAAAGCTATGACCAACCTAGAAAGTATAATAAAAGGCAGAGATATTACTTTGCCAGGAAAGGTCCATATTGTCAAAGCTATGGTTTTTCCAGTAATCATGTATGGATATGAGAGTTGTAGTATAAAGAAAGCTGAAGGCCAAAGAATTGATGCTTTTGAATTGTGGTGTTGGAGAAGACACTTGATAATCCCTTGGACTGCAAGGAGATTCAACCAGTCAATCCTTAAGGGAAATCAGTCCTGAATATTCATTTTAAGGACTGATGTTGAAGCTGAAGCTCCAATACTTTGGCCACCTAATCTGAAGAACTGACTCAGTTGAAAAGACCCTGATGCTGGGAAAGATTGAAGGCAGGAGGGGAAGGGGATGACAGAGGATGAGATGATTGGATGCCATCACTAACTCAATGAACATGAGTTTGAGCAAACTCTGGGAGTTTGTGATGGACATAGACCTGGTGTACTGCAGTCCATGGGGTCACAAAGAGTCAGACACGACTGAACTACTGAACTGAACTATACTGAACTGAATTGATTTTTGCAGAATGTGACAATGCTCTCTTCTGTTTTCCTAACTGTTTAATTCAGATTTCTCTTTAGTAATTTTTTTCTAATGCATTAAAGACTTCCCTTGTGGCTCAGATGAAAACTAATCTGCCTGCACCTCAGGAGACCAGGTTCAGTCCCTGGATTGGGAATATGCCCTGGAGAAGGAAATGGCCACCCACTCCAGTATTCTTGCCTGGAGAATTCTATGGATGGAGGAGCCTGGCTGGTGACAGTCCATGGGATTGCAAAGAGTCAAGCACAACTGAGTGACTTTCACTTTTAATTTTCATAGTACATAAAATAACTTGATATACTGGACTTCATCAAAATTAAAAAACCTATACTCTGAAAAAGACTTCATTACAAGGATGAAAAGGCAAACCAAGATTGGGGAAATTATTTGCAAACTACTTATTTGTGAAGCAATTCAGATCTAGAATGAATTTAAAAAACTCTAAAAATTAACAGTAAAAAAGCAAACAATGCAATCAGACTATGAGCAAATGACATCAGTATACTTCAGCCAAAAGGTTTTACTGATATCGAATAAGCACATGATTGAGTATAATCTATAAAAATGCTCAATCACTATGTTGTACACCTAAAACTAATATACTATTGTAAAACAGCTATACTTCAATTTAAAAAAAAATAAGCACACAAAAAGAGATTCAATATTGTTTGACATTAGGGAAATGTAAATGTAAACCATAATGAGATATCATATACTTTCTAAATTTGTCACAGTAACAAATTATGTGAGAATTCAGAAAAACTGAATCTCTCATATATGGTTGGTGAGAGTAAAAGGTATGTCTGCCCTGGAATATAGTGAAATATTTCTCAAAATGCTAATTATATGCTTATTAACAATCTAGCAATCATACTCTTGGCCTTTATCCCAGAAAACTGAAAACATATTGGTAAGTTCTATTATCCATGTTGATGTGTAGTGTCCTGAGAGTAAGAGTAGACATGAGTATTTTAGGTCAAAGGCCTATTGGCCTTCCCTGGTGGCTCAGACTGTAAAGAATTCTGACTGCGATGTGGGCGACCTGGGTTTGATCTCTGGGTTGGGAAGATCACCTGGAGGAGGACATGCAAACCCACTTCAGTACTCTTGCCTTGAGAATCCCTGTGGACAGAGGAGTCACAGTCCATGGAGTCACAAAGGGTTGGACATGGTTGAGTGACTAAGCACAGCACATGGCACAAAAGCTAATTTCCCACCCCGCCCCCTTCCTCTCCCCCAGTCTTTCCACCTTTTAGGTCAAAGAGAGCAGTATAAAGTGTTGTTATTGGAGTAATATGTGAGAAAGTTACCCAGGAACTCAGTACTATTTTTTCAATTCCTTGTGATTCTATATATTTCAAAATAAAGGTTTAAAAGATAGTACACTTGTAAATTTGTATCATTAATTGGCAGTATCTATGCAAAATAACATTTTCAAAATGTTTCAAAAAATTAAATACATAAAATCTCATTATAGATTAGGCTTGATGAACTTTTACAATGGATTTGATGATAAGGGACACAGACTTTGAACTCCAGTTAAGTGAAATAATGTTGTTCAGTCGCTGTCGTGTCTAACTCTTTGCAGTCCTTGGACTGCAGCACGCCAGGCTTCCCTGTCCTTCACTATCTCCTGGAGTTTGCTGAAATTCATGTCCATCGAGTTGGTGATGTTATCTAACCATCTCATCTTCTGCCACACTCTTCTCCTTTTGTGAAATGTTACCCCCCAATAAATTACATTTTTCTCATTAGTAGACTTGTATTACAAAAATGTATATACATTATGATGATGATGCTTTCATATGAAGCTGCCATGAAAACACTTGTATTTTCTTCCCCTGATTTCCCTGAGTCCTAAGTTTTGTTTTGTTTTGTTTTTTAATCAGTTATCATTAAGGAATAATTTATTGGGATTTCGAGAGTGTTGTGTGGGTTTCTCAGTGGTAAAGAATCCAACTGCCAATGCAGCAGACACAGGAGATGCAGACTCTATCCATGCATCAGGAAGATCCTTTGGAGGAGGAAACGGCAACCTATTCTAGTATTCTTGCCAGGAAATTCCACGGACAGAGGAGCTGGTGGGCTACTGAGCACACACGCACATTGAAAGAGTAGCTCAATGAGCTTGCAGGTAAGGTGGTGGAGATTTAGTGTTTAGCTGATTTTTTCACAAGTTCTCACGCAATGATCCATTTCATAACCACACTTTATCCTCACCTTTTAAGGTTCTTAGTGTCACTCATTGCTAAGCTTTTCTGGGATTCCACAAAAAGAATCCGTTTCTTCTCCTAGATATTGCCTTCTGTGAGCACTGAGGTTGCATTTTTCACTCTGATAAGCCAGTTACCAATTTTCTATCTGCTTGCCATCTTCCAAAATGTATTGACATCTCTACTTTCATCCCCTGCCTTTCTCTTTGTCCATGAGGACTGATATCATTTTTATTTCTTTCCTTATAGTACTATTAGCAAAATTTCATGACAGATTGGATATAATTTTTTGTGATTACTTTTCTACATTTAAGGAGAAGTCCTTTTCTTTAAATTTCAAACAGTTATTATAGGAAACACTGTAATAACTATTATAACATTCATTCAGTGAATTAAAACACTTTATCAAGTTCCAGAGAAAAATCAAACGCATTGTGGGTTAGCAGCTACCACTAAGCAAATGAGCCTATATGTCAAATGACATATCATTTTGTTAGTCGTGAAGTAGAACTGAAATACAACCTCCTTTTCTATTACAAAATCTCATGTGGAATAATTCTGTTACTGCTACCTAAATTTCAAGAACTTGAAAAGTTCACCAAA
Source organism: Antilocapra americana (assembly GCA_007570785.1). Lineage (NCBI taxonomy): Eukaryota > Metazoa > Chordata > Mammalia > Artiodactyla > Antilocapridae > Antilocapra > Antilocapra americana. The sequence continues at coordinate 31,119,367 of ML661885.1, forward strand.
TGTTTACACATACTACTGAGTCCATTTTACAGGTTTGAACAATGAGAAAGCATATGGAAATACACTAATCTTAAATAGTATTTATTCTATAACTAGAAGATCATATTTTAATATATTAATCTTGACTTTATTGTTTTTGGATTAATAGCTTGCTGATATAAAAAAGGCAAAAATTGCAGAATTGGAGTAGTAACTGGAGTACAAATTAAAGCAGAGTCTCAAGATTTTGCCAGATTTTCTTACACTGCTCCACCTGCTCAATGCCTGGGTTTTCATGCTGTCTAAGATGCTGGATGAAAATGCTACAGTGTGTTCAAGTGTAACTGCATGCTCAATTAGGCACAGAATTGTCAGTTTCAAGCAGCAAGTTAGACTCATCTTATTGAAAATGGACCCTACAAAACCTATCTTCTGAGGCAGTTTTTATAGGATCCTACTCTATACTGAATATGCAACTCCACTGCCATGGCAGAATTGTGCACAGTTGTAAAAAAGCTCCTCCTCAAAACACTGTTGGCTTATAACATTTAAAGAGCAGAAGGACAATGAGATGAGGTTAAAAATAAAATCCCAGCACAGGAATTTTTTTAAAGAAATCCTTGGTGCTGGCAAACCTTTTTTGATAAATTAGTATTTTGTGTGTTGTAAAGGACAAAATGGAAATTTTGACCTCTATTAAAATGATATTAATCAATGATCTGATATTTTTTAAAATATTGAAATATCCTCACTGAATTGAACTATTTTAACATGGACTAATAAAAAACCAAAATTCAGAGGTTGTGGAGTGAATATAAAATATTTCTGTGAAAATATTACATTCAACATTTAAACATTCAAACCTAGCAATCAATTTAAGATGATGTTCTTACATTTGTAATGAGATATATGACTCAAGTGGGCCAAATTGAATGCACTTTTAAATGGGGGAGAGGGAGGGGAACTAAGATGGCGGAGGAATAGGACGGGGAAACCACTCTCTCCCCAATAAATACACCAAAAGAACTTTTAAAGACCGCGCAAACTCCATAAAACAGGATCTAAATGCTGGCAGAGGACATTGGGCATCTGAAGGGACGGCCCATTGCCGACGAGAGGAGGTAGGACAAAAGAAAAAAGAGAGAGAAAAAAGTAAAGGGAGAGACAGAGTTGGGGGCGGGGATCCGTCCCGGAAGGGGAGTCTGGAATAAAGAGGAAAAAAAAAAAAAAAAGGAGAAAGGTTTCCGAATACCAGGGAGCATTCTCGGGCGGATTTGTGGTGAATCTTGGAGAGCAAGATAGCTGGGAGTAAAAGCAGATTAATAATTAAGCCCTGCAAGCTACATTTCTGGCTCGAAGGCACAGGGAAGCCGCGGCAGCGGACGCCCCACCCCCCACTAGCCAAAGCGGACTGCTCAGGGAGGGGCGGGCCGCGCGCTCAGGGAACGGAGCAGCCTGAGCGACCCAACCCAGGGGGCTAACCGGAGATAGACTGAGAAGTAGCCTTCCCCAGGAAGAGCCCCCCTGCCAGG
>ML661885.1:31132123-31196616 GCA_007570785.1 Antilocapra americana
TGTTAATATACTGTATTGTTGTTTTTGCTTCTGGCTTACTTCACTCTCGATAATGGGCTCCAGTTTCGTCCATCTGAGTAGAACTGCTTCAAATGAATTTTTTTTTAATGCTGAGTAATATTCCATTGTGTATATGTACCACAGCTTTCCTATCCATTCGTCAGTTGATGGGCATCTAGGTTGCTTCCATGTCCTGGCTATTGTAAACAATGTGGCGATGAACATTGGGGTACACGTGGCTCTTTCAATTCTGGTTTCCTCGGTGTATATGCCCAGCAGTGGGATTGCCGGGTCATATGGCAGGTCTATTTGCAGCTTTTTAAGGAACCTCCACACTGTTTTCCATAGTGGCTGTACTAGTTTGCATTCCCACCAACAGTGTAAGAGAGTTCCCTTTTCTCCACATCCTCTCCAGCATTTATTGCTTGTAGACTTTTGGATTGCAGCCATTCTGAGTGGTGTAAAGTGATATCTCATTGTGGTTTTGATTTGCATTTCTCTGATAATGAGTGATGTTGAGCATCTTTTCATGTGTTTGTTAGCCATTTTGATGTCTTCTTTGGAGAAATGTCTGTTAAGTTCTTTGGCCCACTTTTTGATTGGGTCGTTGATTTTCCTAGAATGGAGCTGCAGGAGTTGCTTGTATATTTTTGAGATTAATTGTTTGTCCATTGCTTCATTGGCTATTATTTTCTCCCATTCTGAAGGCTGTCTTTTCACCTTGCTTATAGTTTCCTTTGTTGTGCAGAAGCTTTTAATTTTAATTAGGTCCTATTTGTTTATTTGTGTTTTTTATTTCCAATATTCTGGGAAAATGTTATTATTTTTCAAATTTTGCAGCAAATGAATTTTGTACAAAGAATAACCTAAAAAAAGATCAGATGATTTATTGTTTATTACTCTTGGTATAAATAATTATATGTTTCAATGCAGATATATGATTGACACTAGGTGTTCTTCCAGACTCTGCTAACAATGTCATCTAACTTAGAATCTGAAATCCAAAACACAGCTAGATTTAAAATGTTTTTCAAATAAGGAACAATGAAACTGAAGTCATAATATGTAAATATATGAAGACATGTGAATGAATAAACATAGAGGAACCAAATTTACTGTTTCCAGTGTATTTATTTTTGATAATAATCATGATGCCAACATTGTATAAGGAGCTCTGCTAGTTGATTAGTTCAGTTATAGATGGGAACAATGACATTAGAATGATTACAATTTTTTGCCTGAGATGACATGAGGCAGATGGTGAAGCCTCCCTTATCTATCTTCAAAGACAGTGCCATTTTTTTTAATAGTATGTTATAGTACTTGTCACCTAACTGGACACTCACATCAAAAGTTTTTTTAAATCATGTTCACAGAACTTAAAAGGGAGTTCTCATATTCTTAATTGTAATTTTAAAATAATAGTTGAATATAGAGTGGAGGAAAAGAACTATAGGCAATAAACATTTTGGAATTTAGAACAGACAGTAGCTAATTCAGATTTGAAAAGCTCAACTAGAATAAAGTTGTATTCAGGGTATTAATACTTATCACTGAAAATATACTCAATTACTGCCAGAACTCATTGGCATTTGTTATGTTAAGTGTTAATTAAAGTTTAGCCAACTGGTCTTTTTCTTCTTTCAAAGTTGCCTCTTGTGTTTCATTCTCATAGGCCTCTATAATAAGCAGTATTGCTCATCATTAAATTAGTGTGTCATTTATGGAATTAAGCATATGGTTAACCCAGTTGTAATTAAAGAAATGATTTAGCATGAGTTGATAAAATTAAATTTTCATAAATTCTAGTATAATCATAATTTATATTTTGTAAAATATGTACACAAATTAAAGTCATTAAGATGAAATAATTAGATTACACTTGGAAACCATTATCCCATAAAGCAAAAGTAATGCAAAACATGCTGTCTGAAATTACTTTTGCTGAGTTACTCAGAAAATACAACTACAATCAGAACTTGTATGCAAAACTTGTATACAAAATGGTTTATCAGTTACTGACATTAAATAATTTATTCATTATTTTTATCATCATTTAGAATTTTTAATTGTAGCAGATGAAAAACTTTTTGATTCTCTTGGGGCTTCCCAGGTGGCTCAGTAGTAAAGAATCCAACTGACAATGCAGGAGATGCAGGTTCAATCCCTGGGTTGGGAGGATCCCCTGGAGAAGGAAGGGGCAACCCACTCCAATATTCTTGCCTGGGAAATTCCATGGACAGAGGACCTGGCAGGCTACAGTTCATGAGGTCACAAAAGAGTCCAACATGATTAGTGACTAAACAACAACGGTAGATTCTCTTAGGTTCAGAATCTAAAAGGCCTGTAAAACTAAAAACAGATTACTAGGAGAAAAGGCATAAATATTTATTAAATTTTAGTAAGGGAAACAGACTGAGAGAAGGGTTACATATGGAAGAAAAAAAAGATTTTTAGGAAAGATAAATGGGCTCTTAGGAGAATAGATGGAAGACATGATAGTTTGTGACAATATCTGTCTTGGTCTGGTGACTCTCCATATCAAGACATTTCCTCTCCTGTGATAAAAGTTAATCTTACCTGGTAGATGAAATTCTCAGTGAAGGGATTTAAGGCAGTTTTTTCTTCTTTTGTTTTATGCTAGAATCTGTTTTAAGGCAGATAGAGGGGTTTGGCGAAAGTCTCTCCCTGCATTTGTTGATTTTCAAATGTCTTCAGCTCAAATTAGTCCTTATTCCAGAGTGACATATTTGGAATTGGCTTATTTTTTATCTCCTTCACAACCAAACAAAATTATATTTGTTAAAATCTACTGTTAATATATTTCAGATGTTAATGCACAGAACCATCTTTATAAGTCCATAACCACCAAAAAGCTTAACTTTTAACAGTAAAAAAAAAAAAATTCTACTGCAAAACTCCAATTTTCATGAGACAATGCTGTTCAACATGATACCTATCCCATGGTTTTGATTTCTCCAGAGATGGAGTAAGGAAAGTGAGAAGCTATAAGGGGAGATTAAAAGTTGTTATTTGGCTGATATTGTCATCTAATCTCAGGCAGTCCCTCCTCACACCCCCATGCTTCCCATGACCAGGAATTACTCTACCTTGTATTTCTATAAATAAGCCGGGAGAATGTTTATAAATTATGGTCAGTACTTCTTTTTCAGTCACTCAGTACCCAGTATTGCCTACCTTTTCTTGGATTTATTTCTGTTTTCTCTTTAAGAGGCCCCTGTGCCAAGGCAGGAGCTAAGATTTGACTTGTAGTTTTGTGATCTGCAGTTTGACTGAAAGGCTTGTAATTTCCTTCAGTTTGAGTAAATGATCTTCCATCTCCCTCTCCTTTTACTATTATTTTCTTCTGAAGTTTTTGATATATTTAAAATTTTTGATCTGTTATTTATAACTCTAAGATTATCTCTCATAATGTTCTTTTTTTTTTGCTTACACCATTTAAAAAGTATTTCCCTATTTAATTCTTAAAGGGTGAGAAAATAACATAAAAATTCTATAAAGAAAAAACAATCAGAATTTATTGTTTTCTTTTAAAGCAGGTTTTCATTTTACCAGCCACCAAGCATGACATGAAACTTTGCCATGCAGAAAACTACTATTTCTGTATTCCAAATTATGAACTTCTCTTTCCCCTCAAAGTAATTATGCCTCTAACTGCATGTTATTCCTTGGCTTTTCTCCATATTAGTGTGAGCTAAATATTTACATAAAATGAAGTCATACAGAAGTAATCTCTCCTAATTCTTTTACTTAGTATTGTGATTGTGAGAAGTATCCATATTATTATGTGTAGCTATAGTTTGTTCTGTTTGATCACTATATAATTTGCCATTCTTTGAATACAACAACATTGATTTAGTTATTCTCCTGTTGATGGGTAATGAGTTTCCATGTATCTAACTTATTTAAATGATATATAATTTAATTATTTAAATTCTTTATGTTATCAATGTTGTATAGTTGTCTTTGTTCATAATTATCTTCTTAGTTAATTCATAAATACTAATTATTTTTGATGCTATTTTAATGGAGTTGATTTTGTAATTTGCTTGCAGACTATTCTTTGTCTTTGTAACAGAAATGAAACATTTTCTAGATTGGCTTTGTGGGCTGCTACTTTGCTGAATTCACTTATTAATTCAGATCTTCTGGGTGGAGTCTATAGCGTTTTCCATATATAAGATAATAGCATCTGTGACTAGAGAGAATTTTACTTCTTCTTTTCCAATTTGCATACTGTTTATTTCTTTATCTTACTTAATTTCACTACCATGTTAAATAGGAGTGGTGAAACCAGACATGTTTCTCTTGTTCATGATCTAAGAAGAAAAAGCTTTCTATATTTCACCAAATGGGTATAAAGTTTGCTGTGACTTTTTATTATTTTTTTATTATTATTATGTTGAGGTTATTCTCCTCTATTGTTAGATTTTGAGTGCTTCTGTCATGCAAGGATATGGAATTTTGTCAGTTTTTTCTGAATCAATTGCAGTGATTATGTGTGTGTATGTACTTTTCTTCATTTTGTTAATGCGGTCAATGTTCAGGTATTGAGTTATCCTTGCATTCCACGGATAAATTAAACATGTTCATGCTATAAAAAAACAATTTAATATGCTGATGAATTGTGGGTTTATTGTTTTTTTTTTTAATTTAGAAACATTTCAGCTTCACTACTTGTTATTGGTAAAATTAGAATTATTATCAAATTCTAGAAAACCTCTATTAAATTTTCTTCATATATAAGCACTTAAAGACTTCCCTGGTGGCTCAGACAGTAAAGTATCTGCCCACAGTGCGGGAGACCCAGGTTCAATCCCTGGGTAGGGAAGATCTCCTAGAGAAGGAAATAGCAACCCACTCTAGGTATTCTAGCCTGGTAAATCCCATGGACGGAGGAGCCTGGTAGGCTATAGTCAATGGTTTTGCAGAGTCCAGCAGGACTGAGCGACTTCACTTTCACTTTCACTCTGATTGAAGTGAGAGAGGAGCTTCCAAACCCTGAGTCCGAGCCTGAAGCACTTAAAAAGCATATTCCTTGTTTTTAATACTGGTACAAATTTCACACACACACAGACACAGGAATAACAAAAATTATTTTGTGAAATTCCTACCAAAAAGGAAAATGAATGTGTGGTGCACTTATAATTGTATATACATATTACTGAGCATGTTCTTAATGAGAAGGACGTTCCACTTTTATTAGACATCAGTAAGAGCTGAATTTTAAGGATTCCCTGGCGGCTCGGAAGGTAAAGCGTCTGCCCACAATGCAGGAGACCCGGGTTCAATCCCTGGTTCGGGAAGATCCCCTGGAGAAGGAAATGGCAACCCACTCCAGAACTCTTGCCTAGAAAATTCCATGGATGGAGAAGCCTGGTGGGCTACAGCCCATGGGGTTGCAAAGAGTGACGCAACTGAGCCACTTCACTTCACTTCACTTCACAGTTTAATATATCTAATCATTTGAGATAAAATAACCTTTACTTTGCCCCAGCTTACCACCTGGAAAGAGCTTCAAGGCTGCAGTGTGCGGAAAAGAGAGTTAAAGAGAGAAGATGAGAAAGGCAAAAGACCAAGGCAGCTAGATTGTGTTTATGTTCTCCCCTAGAGTTACTCATACTTCCTTTCTTTTTTTTTTTTATTTTTATTTTTATTTTTTATTTATTTATTTTTTTCTCCCTTTTATTGTTTTTGCCATACAATGTCATGATATCACCATGGGTTTACATATGCTCCCCCTTCCCCCCCCCCCCCCCCCCCACCGGGAAATCTCGATGCACCAACCCAGAGAATCAATCGTGGGCTGGCGATTGATTAGACATATGATAATTAACATGTTTCAATGCCATTCTCCCATATGATCCCACCCTCTCCCTCATCCACAGAGTCCACGAGTCTGTTCTATACATCTGCGTTCCTTTTGCTGTCTCCCATGTTGGGTTCTCGTTACTGTCTTTCTAAATTCCATATATATGTGTTAATATACTGTATTGTTGCTTTTGCTTCTGGCTTACTTCACTCTGGATAACAGTCAGTGATACATTATGCCAGTTTTTGAGTTTTTATCCTATTAAAAGAAAATCAAGTTCTAAGTTATTTTATCTGTGATTTTATTTCATCCAACTCTTCCTAGCTCATTGGGATTGCTTTTATAATTAAAAATAAGTTTTGAAAATTCTGTCTAGAACTATCTGCAGCATGTATCATTGTAACAGGATAAGATTTCACATGTTTTTCACAATCTGTTAATTTCATATTTCCCACATCAAATGGTTGTAACAGGACTTTAGTGGCAAATATTTGAAGTTAGCTGTCTCACGGTGAATCAGGCAATGCAACTTGGTCCTTTTGGATGTTCCATGGTGGTTTTGATATCTTATTTTATCCCCCTTTGTTTGGTTTCACCTTCATACATGCTCATATTTTTAAACGTTTTCTAGTTAATATCACATTGCTTAAAATCCTCACACAACCTTTTAAAAAATATTTTTATCATGGGAAACATAATTGATTTTTATCAATGCAAATAAAAAGCTTAGACATCATAGTATGAATGTAATAAAAGTAATAAAAGACTAAATGAGTAATATATCTCAATTATTTGCATTGTCTTATGAAGTTATTAGAATGTCTCATTTGCAGTAATATTTGAAAGGTCACATTTCATCTTGACTGTATACCCTCACAATGAAACATAATTTTAAATAAGCATCAAATTATATCCAATAACTTGTATCTAAATCAATACTATTCTTTAAACAATTCTTTAGATTTATGTATGCTACTGCTCTCATCTACTTCCTTCATTGTAGGGAATTGGAAAACAATGCTAATAAAACAGAGTAATAATCTGCAATTTATAAATATGGAAACTGAGAAACAGAGAGATTAAGGATACACAGGTCTTAAATGCAAGAGCTGGAATGTAACCCTAGACAAGTGTATTTTTTTTTTTTTTTGAGAATCCATAAAATGCTCTGAGGTATCAAACTATGCTGAAAACAACAAGCCTAAATTTATGCTTCAGCCATTATTTTCTAGTTCAGTATTCAATTTTTACGTTTGAACATGTAAGTTTATAAATATAAAATAAAAAAGATACTACAAAAATTAGAAGTATGCTTTTTGGTTTTATTTTCATGGTGTATCTGAGTATTAAGAGAATTCAGTGAAGAAAGAACAAAACAATTAAACTATGATTTGAGAACAATTGTGGTAAAAACTTAAAGTAATTTAAGGAACCCAAAAGTGTTATGTAACTCAAGAAATTATGCGATGCTGTTATTGTTCATTTTACCTGCTAATTAGTTTTTTTTTTTTTTTAAAAAAAGAAAGGTATAACAAACCTAACAGCAGACTCAAGGCTGTGCAGTTCTTAATCTACTTGATTAAACAATTATGCAGTCTATGCCCTGTTAGCTTGGGACAGGATGTTGGTATCATTTGTTTTTTCACTTCTTATGTTTTTTAGCTTTGATCTTAAGCTCTTGAATTCTTGACATCATAAATCTACTTTTATTGTCTAATCTCCCACTAAACAACTACGTTTCCTACTCTCTAGGTTTTCAAAAACTATGAAATTAAAATGAAAAATAGTATTTGGCTCATTTTGTGGTAGATACAATACAAATTCACACTGGAGCAAAAATTTGAAATTGTTTTTCCTCAAATCTTTGAGTAATAAGCACTTAAGTGAAATGTTTTTTACAGCAATTTGAAAGCTGAAACAAAGAGATACCTTTTAAAAACAGTCTCGAGAACTTCTTTTTATATTAGGAAATGTCTATTTCCTAAATTTATGGAAAAAATGAAAGATGTTATATGATTATTTAGATTTTCTTTCTAAAGAAACTGTGCACAGTTTGAGGGAAAGGAATAACACTGAAATAGGAAAATTATAGAACATTAATTCCAAAATGCTTTTTACTATTCTAAAAGGAAAAGAAGAAAATAACATTTCATTTGTACATATGAATAAAATGATAAATTGAATACATTGGTTATTTGATAACGATTTTATCATTAAAAGTAACAGCTTCAGTGATAATAGTAACAGTAATAAGAGCCATGAGTCTCCACATCCACATTTTCCCCTCCTTCACTCCAAATATTCTTCTTTCAAGTTTCTTTCTGTTGCAGTGAGGAAATATGTAGTTCTTGAATGTATATTTTAATCATGTGCCTCAAGTTCAAGACAAGCTCTATTGTGTGAGTTTAAATGACTTTAGAAAAGAGGTGATTCATAGTTGGAAATACATGAAAAAGTTAAAGTGTTAGTGATGTTCGACTTTGCAACCCCATGGACTATATATAGCCTATCAGGCTCCTCTGTCCATGGAATTTTTCAGCAGGTATATTGGAGTGGATAGGCATTCCCTTCTCCAGGGAATCTTCCCGACCCAGAGATCAAACCCCAGTCTCCTGCATTGCAGATAAGTTCTTTACCATTTGAGCCACCAGAGAAATACTTTGGCACCTTTAAAATTTACATGATGATAAAATTTACATCTGGGTTAGCAGTGGACAAGTTTGGTAAATTGTCAGTATTTCCTGGTCCTTGAACAAGCATCTTGCATAAGTAGAAAGGTAAGTCAGTAGCAGGTCATTCTTTAAGTATGTAGTAATTCAAACTCCTAGCTAGATTCCTGTTTTGAAGACTATTTTTCTTTTAGAATAAAAAAACAAGAGAAGATAATTAAAATAATTAACATCATTCTAGTAAATTATTCATATGTAAAATATTATTGACAGCTTAATAAGTAAAAATCATTCATTTTGCCTATAAAGAACAACCAAAAAGGATATCTGTAATATTGCTTTCTCCTTTGGAATGCAGTAGCTGCCGTAGTAAGTCCCAGGCTTTCTGGAGTTATTTTAATTGGTGGAAATAGAGTCAGTAAAATTGGAAATGGCTCAAATCTTTTATATATCATACTTATATGCAATTAGTTGTCATAAAACTTGTTTTGCCTCTGTGCTGTTAACAAAACCATAAAACTTCAGCAAATAGTAGGCCCTCATGTAACTGTAACTTCTGTGACAGCTCTTAATTCATATGCATATGTGTAATTCAGATCAATAAAGGAAACAGTGAATAGAATGGGAAAATATGGAATCAAGACTTATTGCTATATAGTTTCTCACATTCAACCATAATGCTTGTTTAAAAAGTGTGTCATTTATACAACCACAAAATGATACTGCTAAGTCATAAGAGTGAAGAGAAAAAAAGAATTTTTTCAGACCACATTGGAAATATTCATGGTTGATATGCTAGTAAGAAAACTTGGTAGGATGTTGCTTATGAAAATTTTTTCAATTCAAGTGTGGCCTATTATTCTGTAAGTAGATGTGGGTGAGAGGTAGTAATGGGAAGCAAAAATTATTGTATAAATAGTTGCTACAATTAGTGAAAGTGAAAGAATAAACAATGAGTGGGCAGAGAAGGAATTCTTAATAACCTTTAGAGGGTATGGTTGTTGAAAACAGTATGATTTTTTTAATTGTTGAAAATTGTGCAGACATACCTCAATAGGTATGTAAAACTGGGCATCTCATGAGTTCCCAGTATATCCAGCAAAATTTTAGGCTAATGCTTTATTCTCTTGTAAAAATATAGGCAAGATATCAGATATCATTTATGAGAGATAAATGACCTAGATATTATCTTCCTAAGTTTCTATACCATTCAGTATGTTCTCACTCATAATTACTATCCCAACCAAGAAATTTAACATGACAGTTTTGGCATTTAGGTAGTGGCTATGTCTCACTCCTTTTCAAGAGGTCTGAAAATATTCAATATTTATTCATTCACTTGTTGTCTATTAAATTTTCTTTCTACAGAGTTTTTTAAGCACTAGGAATAGAGTGATGAGCACCTGTTACACTTCTAAGAACATTAAAATGAGAAAATAAAGTGTTTGGCTATTCATATATGAACAAGAGTGTTAAGTTTCGATGACATTTATCTCTGCTGCTGCATATTATTGAAGGGAGTGTCACAGACTCCCTATAATCTATTAAGTAAAAGAGAAGATTTCTTGGTTCTTATGTATTTTCATTTCTATTGTTGTCAGATACCTTGAAATTAACATCTTTGAAACATGGAAATGGCTAGAAAATGATGTCGTTGTAGGAGACTAGAAGACATTCAGTTCATAAGAACAAAACAGGTCTAATCAGAATTCTAGTCTGAATAGTTCTAAAACATATTCTCAATTAAAAAAAAAACTTCCTCAGTCTTGTTTGTGATGAAATCTAAAATATTTGTCATGTTATAATCAATGTAAGATGCCAGCTGATTAAGCTGTATTTGTCAGTTTATCAGGCATGTTAGAACTTTAATTGGGTAGATTAATTATTAGATTAGTGAATAGTTTCCAAACAATGTGCAGAATGTTGGCATCTTGAAAAGTGGGAGAAAATGGACTTGAAGTCCAGAAGTATAGTACAGTACAAAAAGGCTGAAAAATGACCAAGAGAATGGGTAGTGCACAAAGACCAAGAATCAGAGATATTATTATATTTTCTTTCATTGTATTTGTATCATCACAAAGACCAATTAGCCTTACTAATAAGTAGTAAATATATACAGCATGTGCGGCTACAGTATTTCAGAAGCCTTGAATTTGTCAGACACAAGCATCAGCCCTTAACCTTCATAAAAGCATACCCTGAGAAAGCATTTTTAAATCACCAGTCAGATCAGTACTTACAAAAGCCTCATTTGTCTCTTAGTCAATTCTGTTAGTAGATTTCACAAGAGGATATGCTTTGTTAACTCTTCTATTTCAAATATTGAAGATTAAAAGCACATTGACCTTTTAAACTTACAGTGTAACATTATGAGAATAGCACAAAACCATTTTCACATTGGGGTGATACAGTGATTACACCATATACCACAATAGATAGTAGGATAATGGGTTATTACTAGGCAAATGACATTTTCTCATTATGCTTTCATATGCTTCAAACATGCTTAAATTTTTTAATTACAGTAATTCACTATAATTTTTGAGTGCTAAATAAGTTTACATAAAATCATATTTCTCAAATGTGTATAGTCTAAAATATAATTCAAATTACACATTTCTGTTTCCACAATTAATTATCTATTGGTAAAGGTCATTAAATAATTTCAATAAGTTGAAAACCCAACATGATATTTAACAAAGGACCTGTCCACTATCTCTGTATTTTACAACGCATTTAATTCTTCTTCTTTTTTGACACAATGCATAACTGTGAGAATTTTAAAACCATCAACTATTGTATGATTCATTATCATATTAAATGTATATAAAACCTATTTGTCTCAAGACATGACAGCACATTTTGCATTACTGCACTATTGACTTACAACTTTTCCTATGATGTAAGACTCTACTGACTTGGATTTTAGCCATAGCTATATATCAGTTCCAGAAATACTTGAGTACATTCATAGTGAATGATTTAAAACCTTTTCAGTCTGTATCACCTGGGAGCCACAACATGTGCAAATTTTGACCTTTCAAGTTACTCTCCAATGACAAATTTTTAAACTGAAGACAAAAAAATAAGGAAAAATCACTTAAATTATCTTCCATGTTTTCTAGTTTTTGTTCTTTTTAAAATAAAGTTTAATTATGATTATTTTACTTTCCCAAAGAGAAAGAGAATGAGACTTAAAAAAATATTGAATCTTACTACTGACAGACCACAGGAAACAGGTGTATAAAAAAGAGAAAACAAAATAACTCAGAAATAGTTGCCTAGACTCCTATTTTCAGTTATTCTTCCATTGATTTTTGGAGCACACAAAACTGAGCTCCCTTTCCTACTATCCTACCATGGCTTTTCATATCAAGGTCTCTTGTAGTTACCAATTTTATTAGCTAATGGTCAGTTTTTTGGTTTTACTTCATTTCCATTTGATTTCATTTGGTTTTGATAGCATTTGAGAAAACTCAACAATTCCTTCTTAAAATATGTATTTTTTTTTATTTTTGAAACACCATGCACATCTGATTTTCCTCTTACCTCATCAGCTACTTCTTTTAAATCTCCTTTCCTAAATTGTTTATCATCTACCCATTCTCTTCATGAAATGTTCAGTACTTGTTTCATGTACATCTCTCTTCAGTCAACCCTCACTCCCCTGGTGATATTATCTGACTCAGTTCAGTTCAGTCGCTGACTCTTTGCAACCCCATAGAATGCAAAATGCCAGGCCTCTCTGTCCATCACCAACTCCCGGAGCTTGCTCAAACTCATGTCCATCAAATCGGTGATGCTATCCAACTGTCTCGTTCTCTGTCATCCCCTTCTCCTCCTGCCTTCCATATTTCCCAGCATCAGAGTCTTTTCAAATTAGTCATTTCTTCAAATCAAATGGCCAAAGTATTGGAGTTTCAGCTTCAGCGTCAGTCCTTCCAATGAATATTCAGGACTGATTTCCTTTAGGATGGACTTTTTGAATCTCCTTGCAGTTCAAGAGACTCTCAAGAGTCTTTTCCAACACCACAATTCAAATGCATTAATTCTTCTGTGCTCATCTTTCTTTATGGTCCAACTCTCACATCCATACATGACTACTGGAAAAACCATAGCTTTGACTGGATGGACCTTTGTTGGTAAAGTAATGTCTTTGCTTTTTAATATGCTGTCTAGGTTAGTCATAACTTTTTTTCCAAGGAGCAAGCATCTTTTAATTTCCTGGCTGCAGTCACCATCTGCAGTGATTTTGGAGCCCCCAAAATAAAGTCTGTCACTCTTTCCATTGTTTCCCCATCTATTTGCCATGAAGTGATGGGACCAGATGCTATGATCTTAGTTTTCTGAATGTTGAGTTTTAAGCCAGCTTTTTCACTCTCCTCTTTCACTTTCATCAAGAGGCTCTTTGGTTCTTCTTCAATTTCTGCCATAAGGGCATGGCGTGTCATCTGCATATCTGAGTTTATTGATATTTCTCCGGGAAATCTTGATTCCCGCTTGTGCTTCATCCAGCCCAGCATTTCTCATGATGTACTCTGTATATGAAAAGAAAGTGAAAGTGAAGTCGCTCAGCCGTGTCCGACTCTTTGCAACACCATGGACTGTAGTTTACCAGATTCCTCCATCCATGGGATTTTCCAGGCAAGAATACTGGAATGGGTTGCCATGTCCTTCTCCAGGAGATCTTCCCAGCCCAGGGATTGAACTCGGGTCTCCCGCATTGTAGGCAGATGCTTTACCATCTGATCCACCAGGGAAGGAAAGCTCACCCTGTATATAAATGGCTGTAAATATGACTACCCTCAAATTTATTTTCTTGCCTAAATAATTTCCGAGAATGAAGACTGCTGTATGCAACTATCCATTCAACACTTCCTACGGAACATTTCATGAAATCCTCAAACATCACCTGTCTAAAATTGAGCCCCTGATGCCCAACCACAGCCCCACTACATCTGCTCCTCCTACTATCTGCCCAGTCTTGATTATTTCCTCCTGGACACTTAGAACCTTTAATCCTCTTTCAAGTAACCACCACTATACATCCTCTGGAGTGGCTAAATGAAAATGAAAAAAAGAATAGGAAAAAAGACAACACAGAGCATTGGTATGATGCAAAAAAATGGAATTCTCATGCATTATTAATGAGAGTGAAACCGTTACAGTTTATTTTGAAATATGTTTGGCATTATCTATTAAACTTGAACATATCCAGCAATTCTACTCCTAGGAATGTGTCTATCAAAAAATTATGTACATATGTACCAAGAAATAAGTGACTATATTTACAATAACACTACTCATAATAGGTCTTTCTGGAAATAGTCTGTCCATCAAGAATTTTAAAAAAAGATTTTTTTTAAATGCAATTCATGAAATGGAAAAAGAAAATGTAGTGAACAGTTAACAAGTTGCAAATGACTACACAAAAGATTTTCATAAACATTTTGAACAACAAAAGCCATAAAAATTCATATTTATGATTCAAGTTATAAATGTTCAGAAGTAGAAAAATTTTAAATATAGTGGTAAATTTGAGGTGAAATTTAAGAAGGAAAGAGAGGAGAACATGAGAATATCATTATTTCTTGACCTGGGTAATATTTATGTGTGTTTATTTACTTTGCAATAATTAAGCTATAAACATATGATGTGTACATGTTCTGTGTATGTGTTTTACTTCAAAAGTATTTTAAAATTAAGAAAAAAATATCTTCTGCTTCATCAAATCATCATAGGTTATCCAAATATTTGTAGAAATAAAAATGGTTGAAAATTGAATATATTAATAAATATTCCAGAACTGCAAAGTGAGGATGTATTCTAAAAATAGAATATGCACTAAAACTTGCTTTGGAAATAATTCAAGTCTATAGAGTGCTAAGTAGTATTATTGAATCTTGAGAATAATAGATAAAAATTATTTGTGAACAAGTCACTGTTAAAAAGGTAAGCAAACATAATATGTCTATGTTGGCATCACAGAATTTTCTAATAGTGAGTAAAAGAATACCCAAGGGGAAGTCGTTTTTTCTTTTTTATTTCAGCTAAACAATTGAGAAATCAAATTTTCTTGATAGTCAATTAAAAACTTATCAATGAAATGAATAGCATGTTTACAATATGTCCAGTTAGTGTAAACCCAGAACAGAGACTGATCCACATCTCCTACGGATCCTGCATTGCAGGTAGACTCTTCACCACTGAGTCACCAGGGAAGCCCAAGGAAGCTACATACATCTTCACAAATTCACCAGTCAGATGACATTTCAGGAATGCAGTTTTTCCAGTACCACCATCACCAACACATGCAAGTTTGAACTGAATTTGTGGTTCTCCTTGTACAGCCACTGTGACGTTACTGTGACTGGAGGAGAAAGAAATGAGGCCTGCTGCATGGCAGTGTGGCTGGATCCACCCCTGGATGTGCCCAGGGCCCACAAATGCCTCCATCCTGGATCCTGGCCACTGGACACAGCATATTTAAACATCAAATGTGTTTAAATATATGAGTTTGTAATAATATATAAAGTAGACCCAACAAAAATAAAACTCTCAAGGAGAGTTAGCATGTTAAGCACTTTGGAAAGTGCTTAATATGCTAACTCATTATTTTGAAAACAGGCAATTGAAGCAAAAATAATCTGATTCCATCTTGGCGTTCCTATATGGACTGTATCTCAGTCACAGTAACTGAATTAGATAAGGTTGACTTTCTTATACAAATGTTTAGAGTTAATAAATACAGAAATGATAGTAGTATTACATAATCACTATTTTGCATCCCTTTATAAGGAAATGTATCTAGGCCATAACAATTAATGACTATCAATATCACAGATGTTATATGCTTCTGATGAAATTACAAAATACCTATGCAAAACGTATATCAAGTGTGTGTGCATGCTCAGTCACTCAGTCGTGTCTGACTCTGCAACCCCATGGACTCTAGCCCGCCAGGATCCTCTGTCCATGGGATTATCTCAGCAAGAATACTATAGTGGGTTTCCACTCCTACTCCAGGGAATCTTTCTGACTCAGGGATCGAACCCATATTTCTTGCATCTCCTGTGTTGACAGACAGATTCTTTACCAACTGCACCACCTGGGAAGCCCCTCCTTATTAAAAAAAAAAAACCTAAAAACTAAAATAAAATTAATCAGTGTCTTTAATAAAGCTCATTTATAAGAAATACAAAAATTAAACAACAATAACAACAGCAATAAAAAATAAAAGAACATATTAAAGGACACCACAGAAAGGCAACAGAAACATCTCGACTACAAAATCATACAAGACATGTAACTTGTTTTCTTCAGCAAATAAATTGCAAGGAGAGAAAAATAAGAGAAAAAGGAAGATATAGCAATACATTTTATAAGACTTAAAATAACCCATTACTTACAATACCAGACTTTTATTTGGAAAGTGATCTGTAAAGTCATATATGCTATGCTAAGTCGCTTCAGTCATGTCAAACTCTTTGCGACCCTATGGATGGTAGCCTGCCAGGCTCCTCTGTCGATGGGATTTTCCAAGAAAGAATGCTGTAGTGAGTTACCATTTCCTTCTCCACTATATGTGTGTGTGTGTGTGTCTGTGTGTTTGTGTAATGTTGTTTAGTCGCTAAGTTATCAAACTCTTTTAAGACCCCATGGACTGTAGCGTGCCAGGCTCTTCTATCCATGAGATTTCCCAGGCAAGAATACTGGAGTGGGTTGTCACTTCCTTCTCCAAAAGTCGTTTATGACTGGAATAAAAACAATTAACAATGGTCCTGTAACTAACTCCTGCTTTCTCTCCTAGGAGAATATTGGCCTTCACCAAAACTCCTTGTTTTTAACAGGATTTAACTAGACTGCGTGTGTGTGTGTGTGTGTGTGTGTGTGTGTGTGTGTGTGTAAATATATATATATAATTTATGGAAAATATATGACTAGAGAGGTTAAGATAGTCATATAATCTCTTTACCCAAATATAATATCTAAGGTAATTCACCAAATATAACATCTAAGAAACCACAGATTTTAGCACCTCTTTCTCTGCTTACACTGACTACATATACACATTCGAACAATCTGTAATCCTGTGGTCCTGAATCAAAATGTATGTAGAGGGATGGGGCAATTAAGAAGTTACATTTGAATGCCACTCACCTCAAAAAAAAAGAAATGCTTTCTATGCCTCTTTTTGACTTGCGTCACTTGAATTGTTAGTGAAATTTGGCATTGATTAAAATCCATGATTGCTGTGAATCTATTTTGATAAGTCAACTCTTATGAAAATGAAGAAAAATATTGGAGGAATTTGAACACTGATGAATATTTGATTGTATTAAGGAACTGGGGAGGTTTTTAGTTATGAGTGTTACCTTTGGGTTTTTGAAAAATCCTTTTATTTATGAGTTATAGACATGCTGAAATATGTATTATAAAATAATGAGGTGGAGTATATATTCAAAATTATACAGAGGAAAGTGGGGAGGAAATAGGTTTATAGATGAAACCAAGTTGGCTAAATGTTGATGCTGATTAGACCTAAGTAATGAGTACATAATAACTCATTATACTATTCTCTTTATTTAGGAATATGCTTTTATTAAGACACATTTGCAAAATGTAAAAAAAAAAGTTCAGAAGCTTTGGAAGTATTTGTTAATCATGTAAATAAATAAACAGATGTGGAATGAATTGCACTGATATGTGGGATAAGCAGCCATAATATGTCAATTAAATGTTCATAGTTCTACAATTTTGGGCACCACTGCAATTCAAAGCAGAGTTTGTTTTGACAATAGTTAGCTGGCATACAGAATATACACTGATAAACTACATATGAAACAAAACAAAAAAGAAAAAAACACTGGCAGTTCTTATTAAAAAGTGAATGCAAATAGATTGAGAATCTCTGGTACTAGGGTAATAAAGAAAATAGCTTATGAATACTAGATATAAATTTTTATACATTCATGAATCCTGAAATAAAATAAACTTTATACAGTTTTACCATACCTACTGATAGTAATAATGTTGGCTGATAAAAATGTAGCACCAATGTTCAGAGCTTCTGGGAAAGCAGCCAGGCTAAATACTGATAAAACAAAATGGTCTTGGGACATAATGATCTGGGGATATAGGGATGCTTTCAAAGATTTCTGCAGATTGGTGTTGAGATAGGTGATGCCCAGAAAGTGAGTGGGATATAAATCCCCAAATTTGGCAAAATGATAATAGCATGAGTAAGAATAGGAATAAATACAGCCATTTGGAACAAAGTGAACCTATAAAATAATCTTGTGTCTATGCTGATCAGAAAAAAAAATGATTAACATTAAACTCTAATTAAGCATAGTCAAGTGGAGCAGTTTGGTGAAATTTTCTAAAAGGCTCTCATGGTGATTATCACAATTTGTGAGATGAAGAGTAGAGAGTAAATTTCTAACTTGTTTATGAACTGCAAGTGTCCTCATTATTGCTCACCTGCTGACACAAATGTTTCATTTCCTAGTAAAATAAATTATTCTCAAGATAAAATAATTGAGTTAATAATAATTAGACCAGGCTTATCTAATGAGCTGACACTTAGGAGAAAGCAAGCCTATAGGAAATAACTTCCTAAGCCTGATTAACAACCTTGTGGAAATGGAACATAAGGAACAAACCCAAGTTTTAATGGGTGTAGTCAGATATTAACCACATAAAAAGACTTAGCCATGCACAGGAGGTAGACCTATCACAGTGCACTTCTTTCCAGTAAAGATGTTCTCTGGTGTGTAATCAAGCCTAAGATGTTTATCAGGTACCCAGTGTAGCTATGTCATTTTCTGTGAACCAATGTCCATCTACAAATCATATCCACCCCATGGCTGAAAAACAGAACCATGAAAATATCTTATGTTGGTATCATTATAGGTCAACTAGAAGGAGAGATGTTCAAATTATTCCATATTTATTATTACCCAAAGAATCGACCCTCTTATTTTTAAAGAAATTGCTTTAGGAAATGTAATTTTGCCAGCACCTCCACTGTTTCTGTTCAAGTACAATCTTCTCTTGCCTGCATAATCGCTGTGGCTTTCTAACCCGTCACTGTGCTCCCAAGATCATTCTTGGTTTCTGTAAATTTGAACATGTCAGTCATGAAAACCTTACATACACGTCACACTTTACTTAAAAGTGATAGTCCTTACAATTGCCTGTAGGCCTTACATGAACAGATCTGTTTTATTTAGTCTTCTTCCTACCAACCTTCCTCTTGCTCATTTTGCTTCAACCACACTATCTTCTTTTTATTCCTGATTCACTGGACATGATTTTGTCTCTGGCCTGTTGCACTTATTGATTCTTATAACCAGAGCATTCCAGCCCCAAATGTTAGTATAGCTCACTTTCTCAATTCTGTTTGACCTATACTTAAATTCAACCTTATCAGTAAGGTTTTCCATGTTTGCTATCTTTAGAATCTCAAATTCCAGTCCAGCACATCCTTCCATGTTTTTTAGTTGTCTTTATAGCCATCTGATATAATATTAATAAATATTATAACTATATATTTTCTTTCTCCTCTCAGTATAGAAAAAAGTTCCATGGGGGCTAGAATTTTGTCAGTTTTGTTCATGTGTATGTTTCCAGCATCTAAAGCAGTGCCATTTAGATAATGATAGAAGGATGGACAAATAGCCATGTCCGACCATTGAGACCCCATGAACTGTAGCCCACCAAGTATCTATTTAAATAATAGATATTTTTTAAAAAAAAATCAGCAAAGGAAGAAAACAGCTACAAATATCCTGAAATTGTATTGTTAAATTTGATTTTCACATTTCCTTCTAAATACTGGAACATATTCATGAGATGTACAGAATTAAATTTATAACATTATGCACTTTCACTCAATAGCAAAGGAAAAATGAGTAATATACGAAACCTGGACATAAGAGGTTTGATTTCAGATGATTGTGGATATTATGAGCAATTGTCCTGTTTTTCATCTACAAATGGGAAATACAGATTATACCATTTTATATCATTTTATCAAGTCAGAAATTGATCCTGTTTCTTCAATGAACTAAATAAAGAAAATTTAATAATCTATATGTATTAACAAGGGCATGCATGCTCAGTTGCTTCAGTTGTGTCCAACTCCTTGCAACCCTATGGGCTGTAGCCCACCAGGCTCCTCTTTCCATGGGATTAACCAGACAAAAATACTGGAGTGAGTTGCCATGCCCTCCTCCAGGGGATATTCCCAACCCAAGAATTGAACTTGTGTCTCTTATGTCTCCTGCATTAGTAGACAGGTTCTTTACCACTGAGCCACAGGGGAAACCCTGTATTAACAAGTACTTTCATAAATTTTAAGAGAGAAAAAAAAAAAAAAAACCTTGAGAAGTTAGTGCCCTAAATAAGCTACTGTCTGTGGTAGTAACTACTGAAAGCCTATAATACACATCTATCCAAAGTAGTTCTCCTGTCTCTCTTCTCAAACCCACTGGCATTACCTTATTTCAAGTCTGACTATTGTTAATTTTTCTCTGTGTCTTCAGGTTTTACTACTCCAGCCTCCACATTTCTCACAGGAACTGAGGGCACTGTTTCCAAAGCTTCTAAGATAAAGCGTGCTGCTTCTTTAGTGTGATATACAGTATTTTCCATGATCAGTCAAAATATCTACCTGTACATTCTAACATGTCCCTGTATCAGTCTTTTGTCCAATCTGATCAAACTATGTATAGCTTTCTCAAATAACTATATTATCTCTATTTCACTCTCTGCAAGAAATTCCTTTCACCTTATCTGGTGAATATTTGGTAACCCTAAAAACCCTAAGATATTTGGGGGGTTTTGTTGCAAAAAATACATTCTATTACTACAAGAATTTTAACCGTATCTATATCAATACTGTGATATCTTTATTGGCAGGAATTGTCATTTTTATAACTCAAGTTCTTGTCACAGACAATTTCTTTAAGTATAATTCAATAAAGAAAATAATTTCAGAGCATTTTTAAATTCACTATTATTATATAAAGTAATTTTGACCATAAAATTAAATTAATTGTATTCTTTATTTATTTGTTTTGAAGTGCTATCAGTTTTCTTTTCCTTGGGATTTCTTAATGAGATTCTGACTTTTAGAACTGTCTTTTCCTTTAGAATTTCTGACTTGTCATCATTCCCATATTATGGAAAAAAATTTTTTATTTGCTTTCCTTTTTTTCTTTTAGACTAGGAAATTTGTTCAATTTGCCTGTTATGAACTTAGACCAGGTAGTTTTTTATACAGCTTTCTCCCTATTTCCAATTTATCATCTAATTCTTCCTTGTTGATAGAGAAAAGTCCAGAGTAAGTTTCTTGACTTGATCCTTCATCCTACTGAGAGCTGAAACTGTCAGTCAAGTCAAAATGTTATGAAATGTTCAGTTTTCAGCAGAATATAAGCTGCAAAGAAAATTTAATTCCCTTTTCCCTTCTCTTGTTTCTCCTGTTTCATTTTTACCACTTGTATTGTTGAACACAAACCTTCTCCTTGTAAGGTGAAACAAACATACATACACTCACATACACAATATACCTTGTCTTTTTTTTTAAGTGTGTTTACAATTAACTTTTTAGGGTATTACTTCCACTCCCATGTTATTTTTTTTTATTACTATTCTAAATATGGTTCCCCAGTCCCTACTTAAACCTTAATACCAAGAAAATACATCACCTTAGATTTGGAAGGCATATGAACATCTGTTTTGTTCAAGTGACTCTTTGGTGCTTGGTGGTTCTATATGACACCTCTGATAAGTGTTTAACAAACCTCAGCTTAAAAATCTCGTGTCTCAAAGTGAGAGTTTTCCCTTAAATTGAAAAGAAGCTCAAAAACAAATGGAATTTTTGTTACTTTTGCTCACTGGCTCAAAGGCAACTTTTTAGCATCTTACAAAATATACACTTCAACTTCCAAATGAAAAGCCCAAGTATTTAAATGATGCACTAATGATTCACTGACTTTCTCTTTTCAACTGTTAGCAATTTTAATTTTAAACAAATTTTCAAAATTTAACAAATAAGCATATAAAATTAGCTTATAATTTCAAATCTGTTCTGGCCCATAACAATCTAGTATTCTTAAACATTCTCAATTAAAAAGTATTTTATTTTGAACTTTTTTTTTCATTCTTGATCATTTATTTCATCTTTATTAAATTGTACTGTAAAATTACAAAGCTAACACACACAATCACCATAGCAATTAAAACAATATAAAATATGTAAAGAGAAAATAATCATAACTAATTTCCTCCTCCTTCTCACCACTGACTACCTGAAGAAATCAGTGTGGACAAAATTATATCTTCCCCAATTTCCTCCTTGTAAAGAGAAATATTGCACATATCACAAGGTTGTTTTACTTTTGTACTCAGTTTTCCATACCTATATTGTTCTTTTTTAGCAATGTACTATGTTCTTCCCTCTATATCAATGGATAATACCAATCACACTCCCTTCCACAGCTGTATAATAGGTTAGTTGCTCAGTCATGTCAGACAATATTTGACCCCATGGACTGTAACACACCAGGCTCCTCTGTCCATGGGATTTTCCAAGCAAGAATACTGGAGTAAGTTGCCACTCTCTTTTCCAGGGGATCTTCCAGATCTAGGGATTAAACCTGGGTCACCTGCATTGCAGGTGGATTCTTTACCATCTGAACCACCAGGGAAGCCCATACATAATATTTTATATTAATTTTGAGCCACTACTTAGTAGATATTATGTGTTTCCAAGTATCTTATCAGTTTTGACTGAATAATCATAATTATTTATTGCTTTAATTTGCTTTTCAGATTAAATTAGATAAAACTTCAAGAGATTAATTTACTTCACTTACCGAGTAGTTTTACCTTCTTCACAGCTCAACTGTAATGAACAAACAAGATGAAGTATATAGATATGCCTATAACCATTTTCTTAAGCATAGAAAACTTGTAAAAAGCAGTAGTAGGGTTAATAGAGTTTCTCTCAAGTCATTCAACAAGCATGCATCAGCATCCACTGTATGTCAGCCACTATTCCTGTCCCTGTAGACTCAAACAGTTACTTTAAATACAATTTATTTTTTCATATAATTCATAGGAGGGGGACATTAGTTACAGTTGGGTGGTTCTTGAAGATATGGCTTCAGTGGATGGCTTATGATTAAAAAATGAGCACAAACATGGATATAAGAAAACATGGGAGAAGGAAACAAGAGCAACTCATTTCTTGTTTTGTTTTGCCTTTGATTTGATAGCCTTCATAATTTGGCCTTTACTTACTTTTCCAATATTACATCCTAGTAAACCTCAGTCCACACCTTCCACTCTAGTTAGATTGGTTCAGATATGACATGTCTATCCTTCCTATGCTACTTCATTCTAAAAGACTGTCTGTCATACAATCCTAGTTATCTCTGCCTGTTTAGATCCTAACCATATTTCAAGTTCCTATTGAAGTCCTTTCTCATTATTGGAGATTCTTTTGACTGAAGAGCAACTTGTTTGATATAATGGAATATAAGATAATATTCAGAAAATAATTGGATATGGAGTGAATAAGTTGAGATGAGATAATTCAAAATGTAATGCCACCTGTATACTCCATCAGTGATCTTCAAATACCAGTCACCATCTATCTCTTCTAAAGTAGTAATATAATTCTTTATAATATACACCACCCAATAGTTGGACATCTTTCCTATAAGCATTCTGATTGAGTTTAGCCACTGCCTCTTGAGCCAAATATAACTTCAATGTATAACAAAATAGTAGTTTGTTAATCCAGATGCCAATGATCTCTTTATTACTTAATTCCCTTATTTAACTTAATAAGTGGATACCAAATCTATTGTTTTAATATTTTCCAGCTATACATTTTTAGGGAAAAATATTTTTCCTATATAATATATATGTCTTTTATAATTGATAGAATATAATATAGATAATATATATTATTTTGGGGAAACAAAGGATCACCTAAAAATACTCAGAGATGTTCCCCAATGGTTTCATGATTTTATATGTATACACACACACACACACACACACACACACTAGTTACAGAAAGACTTGTGTAGAATATAAAAGTAACCAAAATAGTCTCTACTGAGAAACTCAGTAGCATGCTTTTATCCTACTAAAAATATCCCTACACAGCAGTCTCAGAAAGATAAATAATCATTCATTTTCTTATCATTTCTGAAATTCAGAAATAAATTTAAGATAGAATAAGACCCACTTAAGTATGTGCAACCTCTGATAAAAAATGAAAAATTGAGCCAGTTATCATGACAATTTAAGCTTAAAAAGTAATTTTCTTGAGTTACCTGGCTATCTGAAGCAAATGAGCCTTTTTAGTTCAATTTACACAAAGTGCCCTTAATTCTTCATGGTATTTTGTGCAAAACCTGGAAAAGCCTATATTTCTCTTCTTGCTGAAACAAAAAATTATACTGAAGATAAAGTTAAATCTAATCTATACTGTATATTATGACATCGAAATAAATCTGCCTTTAACTGATTTGATTGAATCTTCCCTATCAAAGCAAAGCAAAAGTTATTTTAAGAATGTCTAAAAGTTCATATATATATCATAGTGCAACTGTTTTCCTATTCCTTCATTACGTATTTTGCAACTAGCATCAAATGTTATCTTACTTAGTAACTCCAGGGAATAGTCTAATTCAACAAAACAGGAAGATTCCTACTCATTTCTCAGCAAGAAAACTAATTTTCAGACACTGTTATTATAAAATGAATGTCTTCTTCTCATCCCACTTCCCTACCCCCAAAATAATTTGGCATTTTAAAAGACCAGTGCTTTCGAAAACGCTGCAGTCAAAGCTACCAATATATATATATATGTGTGTGTGTGTGTGTGTGTGTGTGTATAAAATACATAATAATTCTATCCTTTGATTCTTATATTTTTTAAGGATTTAAATTGCTTACAGTTTTTTTTAATACTTTTTGAAAATTTTAGATGCATCCAAAACCCCAATTCTTCTCAAATAATTTTAGTTGTAATTTAAAACTACCTGCTAAACAAGACTTTCATCCGGAAGGAACCAAGTATCAATGGTAACCCAATCATCTGTTAATAATAGGGTAAGTTTAAAAAAGGGGGAGAAAAGAAAGACTAGTCTCTCAGAAATATAATTTTTAATGTAGTCATCAGTAATATGACATGAATTAGTCTACTGTTATTTCATAGTGAAATTGATATAAAGAAAATCATTTGTCTTCTTTTCACTAAAAAATCCTAACCACTTTTTGGAGACATTAAACAATAATTTAAAAATGGTCCCAAACCATGTCTGTCTAATCTCAATGACTGAGCATGAGGCAA
Source organism: Antilocapra americana (assembly GCA_007570785.1). Lineage (NCBI taxonomy): Eukaryota > Metazoa > Chordata > Mammalia > Artiodactyla > Antilocapridae > Antilocapra > Antilocapra americana. Next base: position 31,157,007 of record ML661885.1, read on the forward strand.
TACAAAATACTCTAGGCTTGGAGTAATTTAAAGTATTTATAGTCTTATTTTTTGGTCCATTCTCAAAGTCTAAGGTCACATAATTAAATAACTATTTCTAATTCTGTCGATTGTGCCTAGATTCCAGACGGAGGGAGCTCTGATCATCACTTGGTAGTATTGTTTAGATTAGATAGAAGGCTATAACTCTTCCTAACACAACTCAATATGGATTCTACTTATAAGCATTATGCTAAGTGTGAGCCAAATCTCTTAACAAAGTTTTGAGGAGAGGTATTTGGTGGGTATATGGGGCTTACGTATTCAACAGTATCACTTTTCCAAGAGTAGTGAAAAATATTTCCTAGAATAAAAGTGAAGGAATGATAAAATTAATCTAATAAAGTTTTCAGAAAAAATTTTGCTTTAAAATGCAAAATTTGTTTTCAGATTTTTTTAAGGAAAATATACACTGATCAGTTTAATGCTCTGATACGTCATTATTTAATATATACCAAAAATCATTATTTTTAGGAACAGTGATATTTTAGGTGATATCTGAGAATAGTCTAACATATTAAAAAAAAAGTGAAATAACACTTAATATACATTCATTTGTATCACCATCTTATTTTCAAAAGACTCAAGGCAGTAAATTTATGTACTTTAATTTTGATTACTAAAGTACCATTACCATGTTAGTTAATTTTACACATTTGTATTAATACTTTAGTGACAGTTTATGCTTATTTTTGATTTTTAAAGAAAACATATTAATATAAATCATTCAAAGAGGTTTTCCCTCTGTGCTTCACTTTACTCTTACTAATATGTGTTATCTAATTGTTTGAATTGTGAGATAAAGAAAAAAAGACACAGAGATAAATAAATAGGAGATAAAAGCAGCGTTTTTCTAGTTTGTCTTCTCAGTGAGAGTATAAATATGAGGACTTCTCTCACGACAGAGATCACACACAGATGTGCACACACATCCCTGTATTTCTAATCAATTTTCAGTAGGAGTTATAGCATTTTTTCATAGTTTCCACTTAAATATTCTTCAGTTCCCTGGCATCCTTCCAATGATTTCCTTTTCTCAGAAAAACCTGGTTTTCATCTCTCATTGTTTATAGTGCATTCAAACTTCCCAGCCCTTTTCTACTCTTCTGCTTTTCTGACTTTCATTTTATAAGTAAATGAAAAGCCTCCCTGCTGTGCAGCACTAACTTTAAAAAGTGACTTTCTAATGACTGAGAGACTGTCCTTTAGGAAATTTCAATTTTTCCATCCATGAATCACCCTCCTTAGCATTCTTTCATATTTTAGAGATCTCTTTGTCTAGGAGCTCATTTAGAGCAGTGTAGCCAAGTGGAAAGGGGTTGAGCTGAAAGTCAGTGAAATGAGGTTTCTGTCCTGCCTCTTGTTCTGCATACTCAGTCACTCTGTGGCCCTGAATTCTCTGTGATACAAAAAGAACATTTCCTTGCTTTCCTCTCCTACCCTCCTTCTCATTCTTATACTCTGTATTCTTCTTCTTTATCCTTCAAAGAGCTTTTAAGAATAAATTGCATACTATACAAGAAAACTTTGTATAAGCAGGGAGATGTTCCTAGTTAAAGAGTGACAAATCGGTGTACTGCAAAGGAGAGGTCCTTTTGTTCACTACACAATAATAAATATGTTTAGAGGTATATGATGAGAGAAATAATATCTTCACTCAGGGTCTACTGTCTTGTGCCACATGCCCTGTTTATTTTTCACTAAATGGTGAATGAGTATACTATCCCAATTATATAGGTAAAAAAAATAGGCCCAGAGATTTTAATATTCTTTGTTCATTCATTTTATTAGTGCAGGGGAACAAAGGTTAAGCACTAGTATTTGTTACAATCTGGAAGGAGAGGGGAATGGGGAGTAACTGCTTAATGGGTACAGTGTATCTCCTTGGGGTGATAAAAGTGTTTTGGAACTACATAAAAGTGGTTGGTTGTACAATATTGTGAATATGGGAAATATCGCTGAATTGTTTACTTTAATATGATTAATTTTATGCTTTTTGAATTTCACAGAAAAAAATTTTTATCAATAAAGAAATTTAAACTGTTTTATTGGGGTTATATTGATATTATTTTGCCCACAAAATCCCAGAATACTCAAATAATGCCTCCAAAGTAACCATACTCTGTGAAATTCTTACAAGGGGAAAATAGGAGAGAAAAACAAAGTGTAAAAGTGTTTGTATCTGAGGTCTTGACCTTAAACCTTAGTATGACAATCCAGTGGTTGATCTGATAGGGTACTTTTGTCAAATATCTCTGTAGGTAAGCTATGAATGCTGAACCCAGGGCAAGCTGAAAAGACTATTTAGTCTATTGTTCTCAAGAACCAAATCAAGTCCTGAATCTTGAATCAAAGCATATCTGACAGTTTCAGAGAAAAAGGAAAAAAGCAGCAGGAAAAGAAAACAATTCTGTTTCATTTGTTCTTAAGAGCCAGATTTTCTCAGAAAAACAGACAGAGTTCTGAAAGGGGAGTGTGTAATTTCCTTGGTTCTGTCTCGCCACAGCAAAAATTTGAAGTGATGGATGGACCAGTGTTACAGCTTAGTTTTATTTAGAATGCAAAGACAAATACATCCTCAAGGCATGAGGGTTGGTCAACCCAAAAGAAGGGAAGAGAAGAGAAGACCTGGGCTCAATTTTGACCCCTCTTTTTATGTTTTTTCTCCTCCCCTTGAACCTGCCCTGTGTAATTGGGCTAGCCAGGAGGGCTGTTTGTTTCACCTGAGGTCCTCACTCTGGTCCTTTGTTCTATTTTCACGGGATTTTCCCTTTTTTGCCTTTTAATCACCACCATTTTGGACTCCTTTTTCCTATTCTAACTACCTAACAGTTCCAACTACTCTAACATTCATAAACAACAAAAACCTTGAACAACTTATTTGATAACTAAGCTCATTCTCAGGTATAAAATGGGGACACTAATAATGCTTTTTTGAGAAGGATTTTTAATGAATTAAATGACAATGGATGTTAATAGTATTAACAGAAGCCTTGTCACCAACAGGAAAGAACAGAAGGAATAGAGGAAACAGTGGGCAAGTACTTTGCCCACAGGAAACAGTCCCTTATCTCTCCAGGCTCTTGGAACTAAGGACATCCAAAAGCACCATATCCCAGGTGCTGAATTGTTAAATCTGGCTTAGTGGAAGCAGTTCTGGTTAGTGCTAGCCAATAGAATATTCAGAAATAAACACTAAGCTCACTGAGGTCAGTTAATCCTCTTCCTTAGGAATAGAGAAAGGAAAACAAAATGGAGACTTCAGATTTCCACCCTTGAAGCTCAAGGTACCACATTTTTTTCTTCTCTGAGCTACTACCTCAGTGGGCTAATTATGCAGATCTTTTTTATCCTAACTGGGAATACAGGACTTGATTTTGTTGTTGTTCATGCTTATTAACAGGGCAATCTTTTTTTAATTCATATTGTTTCCCTTTGTTTGGGTTATTTCTCCTTTTCTTCCACTCTCCCTCAATTTAATAATAATAATAATAATAATAATAACTCAGTCATATCCGACTCTTTGTGACCTCAGGGATTGTAACCCACCAGGTTCCTCTGTCCATGGCAAGAGTACTGGAATGGGTTGCCATTTCCTTCTCCAGGAAATCTTCCTGACCCAGGGGTGGAAATTGCATCTCCTGCATCTCCTGCATTGCATCTCCTGCATTGGCAGGTGGATTCTTTACCATAAGTGCCTCTCTCAGTTTAGCCAAACTAAAAATAACCCTTTAATAAACCCCTGTGTTTGCATCCATATTTTTCTCCATGCTAATATAATTCTGCAACATACCACGTTGTAAATTCTAACAAAAGTAGATCTTTGTCATTATTTTTATGTATCTGCAACTTTTTTTTTATTTGACTGTAATTTATGGAAATCTATGTACTTTAATTAGAAAGTTGTAATGAATTCATCTTAGTGACATTATAACTTTTTAGACTATAAATGTATCTACTTTATTCAAACATTCTTCTATTTATGGGCATTCATTTTGTTTCCAAAATTCGTGCTACCCAAAATAATTATACCACAAATGTCCTTGTATCCACCAATAAAACTAGGTGTATTTCTTTATGTGACACTTTTGTAATTGAAGTTGTTGGGCCAGAGTGTATATATTTTACAAGCTGTAATAAGTATACTTTCACATGGAAACCAAGTATTAAAAAAAACTAGAATCCTGTATGTTAAACAGCTATACAATATAAGCACATTTAACATACCAAACATACTAATGAATCACAAATTATAGTATCAGATACACATGGATTAAAAGTCTCAGTAAAAGATATAAATATCTTAACCTAGATTTTCTAAAGATTTGAGGGCAGAGAAACTAAAAACCTGCATAACAGTAATATAATTTTTATTTAGAGGAGGAACAAGTAGATCAGAATACTTTCTACTTTCTGTTATTTCAGTCTTATTCAGTATGTACCCTTTCTTTTACTTTGACATATTTATAAAATGTAACCATTACATTGCATAAGTATCATACATTAAATATTATTTTATGAATTTTTTGAAATAATGGTATGAAGGAAGTGTTTTCACCAAGAAGTCTATAATTCTCAAAAAAATGTAGAGAGTCAGAGTGACTTGACTTGTTAAAGATGATTTCTTCAGCTTATAGCAATGCTGACAGAGGAAACAAAATTGAAAAGTGAAGGAGAAACTTACATGAGGAAGAAAGACAGCAGGTTTGGATGTGGGAAGAATGATCAGTATGCTGGGGAGCTCTGTGCTCCCTGTACCATATTTCATAACAAGTGATTGTGATATGTGTTGACCAGCATTCTAATGACAAGTTGCATACAACTAATGAGGGACAAACAATTTATCTGCTGAGATAACCTAGGATGCTGTCAAAATAAAATTTAAGATTATATTGACAGTGTACTGTTAAGGTGATTTCAAAAGAATTATGTTTAGTTTCAATAGAGTCACTTCTATTCTCAGTGGAAATGATAGTATCTATCAACTCTTGCCTTGAAACAATATCCCTTTCCTAACTGAGATCTCTTGAATATCTCCAATGACTGAAGATTTTTTAAATTCAGCTTTTGCTAGAGGATGCACTTTGTAATTTATTTCATAATATTCTACCATGATTATGAAGTTTTGCCCTAGTGGATTTTTTAGCTCTTTGCTCTCAGTTGATAAAATGTAGGTTTATTCATTAAATCATGTAACAGGGGCTTGTTTGTCTTTGATGAAAATGTTAAGCAAATGGAATTTAATACAAAAACTTTATTAGTCAAGTCATCAGATAAATTTCCAGCTGGAATTCAAACTACCACAAACATACTTAGACAGTTCAGTTTCTATTATATTTACTCAGTCAGAAAGATTTGCAAATTACAAATCTCTCCATTTTACGAGTCCCTTGTAGAGTTGACAAGAACTAGGTCATGAGGTTATTCAGTTTAAGTATATTTGTGGAATGATCACTGTAAGTAATATATGACTGGTTTGGTAAAGCAAGGAACTAAATATAATTATAGTACCAGTTGAACATACCGATGGAGCAAACCAATGGAGAAATTCATGAAAAACTGTGTCAGGGATCATTTTAAAGACAGCTTTAAATATAATCTAATCATCTCAATTGGTTGCTCCTACGTTATTTGTCTTGTCTCAAACGAATACAGACCTATTTTTAACAAATTATACCATATTACATTTAGAGAAGTAAATGATAAAAAGTGGAAGCTCTTCAGGAAGTGGATAAAGAATTCAGATCTACAGGTAAAATAATGTATTAGCTGTTGTTTAGTCACTAAGTCATGTCTGACTCTGTTGTGACTCAATGGACTGTAGCTCACCAGTCTCCTCTGTCCATGGGATTTCCCAGGCAAGAATACTGGAGTGGGTTGCCATTTCCTTCTCCAAGGAATCTTCTCGACCCAGGGATCAAACCCTGTCTCCTGCATTGTTAGGCAGATTCTTTACCACTAAGCCACCATGGAAACCCCAAAATAATATATGAGATTCTGTACTTAACATATCTGACAATATTAGGGTCAGTAGTTGGTAATTTTTAGGATAGTTTGAAAATTACTCTTATCTGACACTTACTTGCCTAGCCTAGTTGAAGTCTGAAATCCTGGGGATCCCCTTTCTCCCAGCTGGAAAGGGTAATGTTCTAGCTAAACTTCTTCAGAAACTTTTATTAACTTTGTAATTCCCCAGAGTCCTCAGGTTTCCTTACATATCTCTAGTAAGTAGATGCATGCCATGAGATTAAAAGAAAAATCTGTTTATCATACCAATGACAGGTTTTACCCCCAAAGAAGAATCCACAATGGGAAAAGATATTCCCCTAGAAAGGGAGTTCATTTTCCATTTTCAGCAAATATCCTGGCCTGTCATGTATCTCCTTGGGAAGATTGGGAGATTGGAGGACTATATTTATATCTATATTTCTGATGTTAATCTGAGTTTTCCATTTTCCCAATAAAATGCATTTGTTATCCCATGACATGTGGCATTATAGGATTTACCCTTGACTCCTATGTATCCAGTGGCAGCCCAAAGAGAGTCTTTTGGCACAAAATTGAAAGAAAAAAAAAAGTTAACATCCAATGTTATTTTACCTTAAATATTGTGTCTATCTCAAATATTAAAATACGTAAATGCATATTCATTTGTTGAATTTCTTTTGAGTCCAATGACCACTGTTTTTTTCTTTTCTATTTTCCCTTGTACTAGCAACAAATCTAATTCAAATTTCAGGATTTCCACTAAGTTTTTAAAGCAAAAAGAACTTAAAGACATTTGTGAAGCAATATAACTGTTGAATTTTATTATTTAACTGCTAAAGCAGGCTTCACTAAGTATCAATTAATAGGATTTTAGTGACTTAATTTCATTGTTTTTTCTTATGTAATTTTGTATTAATCTGGAAAGCACCCTCTTTCCTTTTATATTGTTATTTTATCAACTTATGCAATGCTTAGTAAGATGTTAGTTAGCTATAAAATGATCTAGTGACATACAATTTTGTGAACAAGCATTGAATTTTGATAAGCAGTTGTGAATAAAAGAGAAAGAGCAACAGCATACAAGTGAGAAGCATTAATGTGTCATGGGAAGTCAGTATAGAAATGTCAGAGAAAAATAAAACTTTGGGTATTTTGGTATAGGTAAAGCATAAGGCAGTTAAGAGATTTATTCTTGTATTTGTAATTAAAATAGGTATTTGATCATTTATTTTCAATCTGTATGATATTCATCCAAGCTGTGTAAATGTTAAAATATAGATTACCTGATACAGACCTTATTGTGTAAGCTTTCTCAAAAGTAATCAGTAACTTCTTATTTATAGAATAATTTATTCTCTACAAATTATAAAATTCTGTGCAGCATTTCATGGTTTAAGTTTATCTTTCCTCTTGAGATATTATCATTTACTATATTCCATATTTCATTATTTCATTCTTCTGAGGTTCTTCTCAGCTTTTCTTGCCTCTTTCTCATTATCTGACTGTAGTCATCTTTATTATCCTCCCAGCATCTCTTAATGTGGAAATTGCTAAAAGTCTTTTCCCTCTCAATATTTCATTTTTACTAATTGTATTGATTTTGAATAGTCACCCAATGTCACTCATTGAGCTTCAGCTACATTCTGAAATCCATCTCTGTATTTCCAAACCTTCAAGTGTTGGTAGTATGTCAAATAATGAATATCATGTCTTCCTTGACTCATAACTTTCCATCAAGGTGTGTTTCCTAAATAAAATTGAATATATAATGTCATTTTTCAATATAACCTCAATATCTTTCAAACCTTAAACTATTACTATTTCACATAACTCATCTTTATCTAAACTGAAGAACTTGCTAATTTCAGTATGTCTTAAATTTCATGTTTATGCCCATTCATCTCTCTTCTTGAAAAATCTACACATTGTCAATGCCTTTGAGAACATAGTATACAGCCTACTTATGCTACACTTGGAGATCAGTCAATCACTCAGTTGGAGTTTAGACCTCATTAGGATTTTGCATTTTTACATATTTGCATTTTGAGGACATATTTATTTCTGTGATAAGAATATGTTGACATCTCTTTCCCTATGTGGCTTATCTCAGGTTTTAGACTCTAAACCTAGAGAACAAAAGGAAAGCTGTTGTTCATATTTTGATCCTCCATAGCATCCAGTACAGTATCTTGCTTAACTGGGTGCTCGAACACTGTTATTTAGAATAAATAATTGAAAGTGATATATATCAGATTCCTAAAATCAAAGGATTTGATGACAGACTTATTGCTGAATTTGTTACTGTTGTTCTGTCGCTCAGTCGTGTTCGACTCCTTGTGACCCCACTGACTGCAGCACACCAGGCCTCCCTATCTTTCATCTCCCGGAGCTTGCCCAAACTCACGTCCATTGAATCAGTGATGCCATGCAACCATCTTGTCCTCTGTCGTCTCCTTCTCCTCCTGCCTCAGTCTTTCCCAGCATCAGGATCTTTTCTAATGAGTCAGCTCTTGCTTAATTATTCTTTAGTTTATAAATTGCCCATTTCTAAGAGTAATAACCTGGACATTCATACTCTTAAAAATCCTATATATTCACCATTCATAGATTATTTTTTAAATCTAGATCCTAAAAATAGTTCATCCAGAAAAAATATCACTCATTTGTTTCCCTTTAAATCACTGTGGTATGTAAATCTGTATTATATACATTTTGTTTTCTCAGTCTTTCTTATAGTTTCCCACTATTATAATGAGAAAATGAGAATATTAGCCATAAAAATAACTCATAGCATTGTTGATCTATTTCTTTAAAAAATATGTAATTGTGTGGATAAGTACTAATAATGAGATCTCATTCCAATTAAGATGGTAGAGGATTTACAGTGTCAGCTATATTCACAACAGGGAGATTTCAAGTCTGTGTTTACTAATTACTTCACAAAAAGATTTTAGAATTTTAAGAACAGCAGAATGCCTGGGTTATTTTTGAATCTTGATTATAGGTTTAAAGGAGATATATATCAGTAATCAAAGGTAAATAGTCTTCATTATAAAACATGTTATGTTTCTGCCCTTCTGAAAGGTCAAAAGAGGCTCTATCTTGGCTTGTATACAGAGAAGAGTCAAGAATTATTAGTAACCTAAAAGTGGAGGGAATTAGGATCTGATATTCAAATGCTTTCAGAGAAGAGATTTATTACCAGATCAGTACAAAAGGGGGGAAAAGTCAGGAAGTAGATATTTATCCTTGTCCAGAATGCAAATGAAGACTAAGGGGGGAAAGAGTAATCAGTGGGAAACTGACTGATCTCCAAATGTGACAAACAAGTAGGGGAAGGCCATAAAGAAAATATCAGATATTCAGCTATATGATCACCCAGGAAAAACAGCAGAACACAGTCTCTGAGGATAGAATTGCTAAATTAGCCATTTTAATGTCTTCTTTGGAGAAATGTCTGTTAAGTTCTTTGGCCCACTCTTTGATTGGGTCGTTTATTTTTCTAGAATGGAGCTGCAGGAGTTGCTTGTATATTTTTGAGATTAAATATTTGTCCGTTGCTTCATTGGCTATTATTTTCTCCCATTCTGAAAGCTGTCTTTTCACCTTGCTTTTAGTTTCCTTTGTTGTGCAGAAGCTTTTAATTTTAATTAGGTCCCATTTGTTTATTTGTGCTTTTATTTCCGATATTCTGGGAGGTGGGTCATAGAGGATCACGCTTTGGTTTATGTCAGAGAGTGTTTTGCCTATGTTATCCTCTAGGAGTTTTATAGTTTCTGGTCTTATGCTTAGATCTTTGATCCATTTTGAGTTTATTTTTGTGTATGGTGTTAGAAAGTGTTCTAGTTTCATTTTTTTACAAGTAACTGTCCAGTTTTCCCAGCACCACTTGTTAAAGAGATTGTCTTTTCTCCATTGTATATTCTTGCCTCCTTTGTCAAAGATAAGGTGTCCATAGATGCGTGGATTTATCTCTGGGCTTTCTATTTTGTTCCATTGATCTATATTTCTGTCTTTGTGCCAGTACCATACTGTCTTAATGACTGTGGATTTGTAGTATAGCCTAAAGTCAGGTAGGTTGATTCCGCCAGTTCCATTCTTCTTTCTCAAGATTGCTTTGGCTATACGAGGTTTTTTGTATTTCCATACAAATTGTGAAATTATTTGTTCTAATTCTCTGAAAAAGACCTCTGGTAGCTTGATAGGAATTGCATTGAATCTATAGATTGCTTTGGGTAGTATACTCATTTTCACTCTGTTGATTCTTCCAAACCACGAATACGGCACATTTCTCCATCTATTTGTGTCCTCTTTGATTTCTTTCACCAGTGTTTTATAGTTTTCTATATACAAGTCTTTTTTTTTTTATTTTTTTATTTTTTTAATTATTGTTTTAGCCATACATTGTTATGATATCACCATGGGTTTACATATGCTTCCCCTCCGGGTCTTTTGTTTCTTTAGGTAGAAATACTCCTAAGTATTTTATTCTTTTTGTTTCGATGGTGAATGGAATTGTTTCCTTAATTTCTCTTTCTGTTTTCTCATTGTTAGTGTATAGGAATGCCAGGGATTTCTGTGTGTTGACTTTGTATCCTGAAACTTTACTATATTCACTGATTAGCTCTAGTAATTTCCTGGTAGAGTCTTTAGGGTTTTCTATGTAGAGGATCATGTCATCTGCAAACAGGGAGAGTTTTACTTCTTCTTTTCCAATCTGGATCCCTTTTATTTCTTTATCTGCTCTGATTGCTGTGGCCAAGACTTCCAAAACTATGTTGAATAGTAGTGGTGAGAGTGGGCACCCTTGTCTTGTTCCTGACTTTAGGGGAAATGCTTTCAGTTTTTCACCATTGAGGATAATGTTTGCTGTGGGTTTGTCATATATAGCTTTTATTATGTTGAGGTATGTTCCTTCTATTCCTGCCTTTTGGAGGGTTTTTATCATAAATGGATGTTGAATTTTGTCAAAGGCTTTCTCTGCATCTATTGAGATAATCATGTGGTTTTTATTTTTCAATTTGTTAATGTGGTGTATTACCGAGATTTCCCGGGGGAGGGAATCAGGAGGGAGGAGGGAGGGGGGTTCTGGAGGGGGAGCATATGTAAACCCATGGCGGTTTCATGTCATTTTATGGCAAAACCAACACAATAAAGTAAAGAAAATTAAAAAAAAAAAAAGCAGAATAAAAAAAATAATAAAAAAATAAAAAAGAATTGCTAAATTAAAATGATAAAAAAGAAAATATTGATGGTAAATAAGTATGTCTCAGGAATAGCACTGTCTGAGTTTACATGTAATGAGTCTAGTGATTCAAAAATAAGGGTCACAGCAAAGTCTCTAATCAGAAATAAGTATACGGTATCAGTGTTAGAGGAATATAAATAAGGAAAAGTTCTCTTCTCACAAAATTCCATAAGATAATAACTAGTGGGCCACCAACCAATTTATTTATCATTACTTATTCCTTCGACTTTCTTTGCTGTTACATAAAACTAAAAAGAAAACTTTCTGCTGACTGTGGAAGACTAGGTTCTTTGGAGCAAACAATCCACCCCTTATTGAGAACAACTAGGACCTCTGGGTAACATACATAACACACACACACACACACATACAACTACTTGTAAGTTTAAGAAAGTTAAAGTGTCAATGAAAAATTGAAGGATTCAATGTGAGAGCGAAGAAAACTTCATGGATATGAGCCTGAAATTGGTACTCTCTTTTCTAAAAGCATTGGACCTCCAAGTGTGGCCCCAGGTAAGAAGCATCAGCATCACCTTCAGACTTCTGAATAATGCAAATTCTCAAGCAATACTCTAGAGCCAATGAATGGGAAAAATATGAGAGTGGAGTCCAGAAATTTGCATTTTAACAAACTCTCCAGGTGATTCTGATGTACACTAAAGTTTCAGAATCACTATCCATGAAGGATTTAATGATTAAAAGAACACATTAAAATGCTTTTGATAGAGTCATAGTGCTGACGGAATAAAAATTATACTTATAAGCCTTCAAAAAGGACGTATATATCTATAGATAATATACATATACTTTATGCCATTAGGGTGGAAAATTTTTGTTAAATTGGAAACAAATATCCCTAACTAGAAAAATGATAAATTGAATCACATTAAAAAGTGTAACTTATGTTCATCAAAAGTCACCCCTAGTTTAACAACAACAACAACAAAAAGATGAATCAAAGTGGAAAAGAATATTTGCTTGACACGTAATTAATAAATAGGTCACATTTAGAATATATTTTAAGAAAAACACCTCTGTGCATCAATATAAAATAAACAATCTAAAAGAGAAATGGAAGTGAGAATTGCTAGAAATATCCTAAGTATGAGATGAAGAGTTTGATGTATAGAGAAACTGAGACAATTTCAGGATTATTGGAGTTCTATATAGGGAATGGCTAGACATGAAAACAGAGAGAAAGGTAGTGACCTGGAAAGACATTGTGTATAAGTAGGGGATTGTAGAAAATTAAAGGAATAAGATAATAGATAGACCCATTAAAAAGCTGTGACCTTAATCCATGTTATAGATAACAGAGCCACCTACTATAGAAATGGCAGTGGCAACTGGAAAAATGTAGCATAAATCATGTGTATGTGTGTGTGTGTGTGTGTGTGTGTGTGTGTGTGTGTACACATACTTACATGTACAGGCCTTAGTGAATGATTGAATATGAGGGGTAAGGAATGAGGAGACAAATTTAAACCCAGGTTTCTGACTTGAGCATCAAGAACCGTTTGCAAGACAATAAATCAAGAGAAAAAATGTTTTATTTTAATTTCTATATTTTTACTGTGTTTCTCATGTTGTTCAGCCACTTAGTCATGTCTGACTCTTTGCGACCCCATGGACTGCAGCATGCCAGACTTCCCTGTCCATCACCAATTCCTAGAGCTTGCTCAAACTCATGTCTATCAAGTCAGTGATGCCATCCAGCCATCTCATCCTCTGTGATCCCCTCTCCTCCTGACTTCAATCTTTCCCAATGAGTCAGTTCTTCACATCAGGTAGCCAAAGTCCAATGTATTAGATAATATTTCTATCCCATTTACAGATCAGGAAGTTAATAAAACTAAGTAAATGGCCCAATTCACAAAACTAGTCTGTGGCAAATTGAGATTTACACCCAGATAATATAATTCTGGAGTCTGTGGTCTTAACCATCCTGGTGAATCACTAAAGTGGCCTTAACTTGTTTCTTTTTCTCCTGCCGATATAATAGTATTTACTATGGCTTTTAACTCTGATTGGAAATTTTTTCTTAGCAGTAGCCTGTATAAGCAGGTTGAGGAAAAATGCTGGGATCATCACATTCTCTTTACGAGATAAAGTCCCAGTGTGTGCTACTGATGGTCATAATTTGCGATGAATGAATGTCCCTGTCATTGCCTCCAATTATTTCTCTGGGCAGGTAGCACTGAAGTTTCATTTTATTCTTAGAATAAATGATAATTTAACAGGGATGTGATAGTTAAAAAAAGGAAAAGCTACAAAAGGATGGCTAAACTTGTGGTTCTGAACAAACAGGACCCATTCTCTACAGAATTCTGGACATTTCTGGACAATTCACATCATTGCACAGTATCCACAATAGAGTTTAGGTATACCAGAACATGAGTTTTGGTTAAGTTTGGCTCACTCACCAAGCAACTGTTCCTTTTATAATACATTCAGTGATCATAAGCTTTGCTTCAACAAGAGTGGAATTTTTATTCCCAAACTTGGTACAGGTAATAATGAGTTAATTTCCATGTTAATATAAATCATTATTATTTCAAGTAACAGGATGAACTCCAGGAGCATTTGTTGACATTATTGAAAGTTCAAGAACCAAGCCCAGGTTTTCCAAAGGGTAGGGAAAATCTCTTAGAATGAGAGTCTACTTCTGAAATCAGGATATCATCATAAGGGCATTTTCACTCTTGCTCAGGATTTCCTAGGATGTCCTGGATCTTTATAGGATGGAAACCAACATAATAATTTTATTAATGATTAAATCAGTATCAGTGCTCTGTGGGTGCCAGTCACTGAAAGGAGAACTGGATATTTTAAGGGATAAAGGGAATTTGTCCAAAGGGATCTAAGTGTATCAATCTGATATCATCATGAAACAAACCACCCAAGCATATAGTGTATTAAAACAACATTCATTTGTTATTATTCACTTACTGAGCATGGCCCACAGTTGGCTGATCTAGGTTGCACTTAGCTATCTTCTTTTTTGATGGTGGTTCTGCTTCATCCTACTGAGAGCAGCAGATTTTCTCAAGTACAGTATTATCTTGGTGATGACAGAGGTGCTAAATGATAAGCAGAATCATGGAGGGAGGGAACTTCTTAAGTTCAAGGCTCAGAAGGATTCTTATTTGGTGAAAGCAGTTCATATGGCCCAAACCAAGGTTAAGGTCTGGAGGAACACAGGATAAAGGATGTATAATCCATTGTAAGTCCATGGCAAGAGCATAGGTGAAGGAAGAGTTGAAAAATCCAGGCTAACAATTCAATCAACCCTTCTTGTAAGCTTTCAAAATTATAAAAATTATATATAACAGGCTCTAGGAAAAATGAGAACAGTAAGAAAAATCTCAGTCTAAAATTCATATAGAGAATCTCATTTAGGTAGCATCCTGCCCACAACCTAGCTGACCTCTTATTGACGTCTGCAAATGCCATATTCTAACAAGAAGTAAAGAAACTGAGAGGGAAATTCTGTTTAGCTTTGGGTCACATGTGCCCACTCCTACTCCCAGGAGTGAAGGGTAGAGGTGCTCTTGGCTTGGCAATCAATGATCATCCTAAAACCACAAGTGTGGGTATATTTCTTAACTCAGGTTCAGCTGCTTGTTGCTTGAAAATCAACATTTGAGAAGCAAGTGCTGGTAGAAGCAGAAAACATTGCTTTTAATCAGAAAACCAGCATTCTTGGGAGAAGGCAGACCCTTGTCTCAAATCCAACTCCAAAGATTCTGCTTGGTCATCAAAGTTTTTAAAGGGAAAAGTGGAAGTAATCTCAGTTAATCATTGAGTTAGGAAATCAGACTCATCCCCATCTCCTACTACATGAAGGCTTGTTGATTCATTGTGATCTTTCTTTTGATGCTAACGCCTTCACAGTTTATTGGTGAGATTATTGAAGGGGAAATTAGAAAAGAGATCTGGTCACCTGTTAATTACTTATTCCTTACTTTTACTTCTTTGATCTCTGGAAAGAACCTTCAGGTTAGGGCAAGATATCCTATGCTCCAAAGGTCTGAAAGGTATTTTTGAGCCAAAGAGGAGTAGAGCATGGGGATACTTGGTTTAAGGTTAATTAAAACAGCTTTGCTAAAGTGACAAGACAAAAGAGGTCTCCTGCAAAGAGCTCTTTTCTGCCAAAAGCTGGCTACAAATCTCCACTTGTCAGATATTATTCCATTTCTGTGGTATTATGGGCAAAGTTCTGTCATCTGTAACTTCTTCATGTTGACACAGAGTGCTATATTCTTACAATGGAAGATGGCGACATAAGTCTGTAGTTCTATTTGCTGGCAATTTTAGTTGCTTGCTTAATTAATTTATAGACAGGGAAAGCTACAGTTATTTTGATGCTCATAAAAATATAGATTATTGTGAGCAATAGTGGTAATCCCACTCTTAAGGCCAATTACTGGAATTGTACTAACCATAGATTCAGGACTGCTCAAAATGGAGCAGCTTATGTCATAGTTCCAATCTGGTCATCATTCAGTTAGCTTTTTCCCTCTGGTGAGTGTTATAGTATCTGTAGAACAACTCAAGAATGTGATCAGACCTTGAGTCTATGATTCTGTTGTCCTAATCATTAACTGTCTGAACATTCTCTTTTGTGCTTCAGAGACGCTTGGGAGACTTCAGCTTTTCTACAAATAAGAGTCGGGGACTCTTCTACAAAAAAAGAGTCTCTTTTGTGCTGGGGTGGGCAGGGAGGGCTGCAGGATTCTGCTCAGTTCCAGGGATAATTTGTTTCCCTAAAGAAATGATAGATTCTACTTTGCTGAAAATAAAGGAGAAAATATTCTGGACTGATGAAAGGAGCTGATGTCTACTACAATTGCTTGGGACACTTTGACATCCAGCTGTATATTATCTTTATCAAAATTATCCCATCTGGGGTATGATGTCAGGGTCATCACCAAAACTGAGACAAACAGACACAATCTTAAATTATGAATGAACTAACGAGTTCAATCCTTGCAGGATCAAGGGAATAGAACAAATATGAACTGAAGGATCATTTTATAAAATAAGAGTTAGGCATTGCAGTAAATGCGAGCCACTTATTAAAAGTTTTGAGCCTCTGGTGCTTTGGAATTTTGAAACAATGGTGCCAGCCTGTTTTCAGCCTAGAGATGGAAATGCCAAGTCATTTTGAGGATATTTTCTATTCTGAGGGAAAAAAAGAAAACTTTCTTTAGTTATGTAAATGTGGAAGTAGAAGCAATTCTTGCCCTGAAGAATTAGTATAAAAAGATCTTTATGGATTTCCTAATATGTAGCAATTCTTTTTTTCTTCCTTTAGTGTGCAGAATTCTGAAAAAAACGTAGCAGTGTTGAGCCTGTCTGGTTCAAGAATAGTAACCTTCCCTATGCTCTATGAGACAGAAAAGATGTTGCTATTTATTTAGGCCACTGACTTTTTTAGTTTTATTATTTTTGTTTGTAGCTAGATTAAATCTGATTGGATACATATTTCAAATTTTAATTAACCATGCCATTTCATTTCTTTGTATTTCTTTATGTATTCACCCCTTGGCAGATCTCCATATCGCCTCTTTCAAGGTTTTGTGCTTATACACATATTGGTCATCATTGCATGATTACACTGCAGTTTTGCATTGGTGATATCTAGTTCTCATATTAAGAACTGTGTAGAAAAAGATAGCAAATGTACTCACAGTATAGTAGAAAATTGTTCCCTTAATCCCCATACACTTCTAAAAGTGTTTGTGGGTTTGTTGGTTCTTTTGTTTGGGATCCATATGAGGCGAAGGTGTTAGGGTTTTAGGTAAAGTAGTTAGATTTTGTAAGATTTAAGGTATGGAGCTTTACCGAACTTGGCAGAACTGCTTCCTGCACAGGAAGAATTCCATCACCATCAACCCAACCATGACTTCTTGGAGAACTGACTTTCAAGAGGCTGTGTTATGGAATATTTACCAACTAATTTCTCTGGTGATATTTTTGCTGACATTGCATCCTGTTGGAGAAATAGAATTTTAAAAGGTCTCCCCACCTGGAAAGTTTCTCCACAAAGGTAATAGCAAAAGAAAACAGTTTGATTATTGAATAAGGATTAAACCAGATGTAATGTGCATCACATGCTATCAGCTAAGAGATTGCAAAGACAGGAAGGAATCTCATCCACTTATAAAGCTGTCTTAATCTGTTTGGGCTACTGAAATCAATAGGCCATAGATTAAGTGACTGTTAAGAAACAGAAATTTATTTCTCATAGTTCCAGAGACTGGAAGTCTGAGATCAGAGTTATAGCTGGTCAGGGTCTGGAGAGAACCCTCTTCTGGGTTGCAGGCTGCTGACTTCTCATTGTGTCCTCACATGGCAGAGAGCAGAGAGGGCAAATAAGCCCTCTCATGACGTCTATAAGGACGCTAACTCCATTCATGAAGTCTCCACGATTATAACCTTAAAAAAATTCCAGTTATCAGCTGAAGACTCCCAGTTCCTAATATCATCACATTGTGGAGGATATGATTTCAACGTAGGAATTTTAAGAGGCCATAAATATTTGGTTCATAACAGTAGCCAAGCTGATACAACCCTTCATACACCTTTTCCAAGATAAACAATCTCTACCATAAAGAAGGCCGAACACTGAAGAATTAATGCTTTGAACTGTGGTACTGGAAAAGATTCTTGAGAGTCTCTTGGACTGCAAGCAGATCAAACCAGTTAATCCTAAAGGAAATCAACCTAAATATTCATTGGAAGGACTGATACTGAAGTTGAAGCTCCAATACTTTGGTTACCTGATTCAAATAACTGACTCACTGGAAAAGACCATGATACTGGGAAAGATTGAAGGCAGGAGGAGAAGGGGTGACAGAGGATGAGATGGTTGGATGGCATTTCTGACTCAATGGACGTGAGTTTAAGCAAATTCAGGGAGATGGTGAAGAACAGGGAAGCCTGGGGTACTGCAGTCCATGGGATTCCAAAGAATCAGACACAACTTAGTGACTGAACAACAAGAAATCCTAAGTACAAGTACTCGAGGGCACCACTTGTCACACATTGTTCATAGAAACTAACTATGAACCTGGTAACTGAGGTGGCTATCTGTTTGGGACTAGGCTTTATCCAGAGCAAAAACAAACTTTTCATATCTTTATGACAAAAGGAGTTTTACATGTGGGGGTAAGGTGTCCAGAAGAAGTTAGGTCCTTCACTCCCACAGACACTGGGAGACTGGGGCAATATCACCTCTGATGTTCACATTTCAAAGAAGTGGCTCTCAGATCTTTGAGAAAAACAATTCTGCATCATAAAGCTAATTGAATCCTAACCTAGTCTTCAAGATGATTTATAGTCATTCAAGGAGAGGAGTAAGTATTTAAAACTTACAGATTTTCCAAAGTGAATAAGCTGAGGAAAAGGAGAGAAGGAAAATCTTCTTTATTTGCAATAGGGGAATTATGCCTCCATTTTCAATGTATGTTTGCATTTGCTATCCTTTAGTGGATATTACAATAAAGTCTGAATTTACAAAAGATTTTTATTAAGCTCTTCAGTGTACTATAAACTTCCTCTGGCATGATGTTGAATAATACTGATGTTTTTAAGCTCTTGACTTTAAAGTGGTCTTAATTCTAAGAAATCACCAATAATTATGTGTGCTATAGATGTTTGTAGACCACATTTATCAAATACAAAGCACTTTCATTTTCTTTTATTTTCTAATTGGCAGAAGAAGCAAATACATGTAAGAAATGTATGCTCTGTCTATATCTGAATGGCTTGTCACTCAGGAAACTTATCTGGGAAACAAACCACTGATGTTTCTGAGTAGAGACTCCCTGCCCTTGGAAATGATAATGAGATATGTCCAGATTGATCATTGTACTTTTTGTATGAAAGCTTATCCCACCTAAAGTAGTGGGGGTGGGGGAAAATCAGCAAAGTTTGTGCCAATGTTCTGTGTATGGTCCTCTGATTATCTCATATCAGGAGAGGCAGTTCGAGAGCTCTGCTCAGGATGTATTTCAGCAAACTGAAGTGCAGAGATTGAAAGAGGCAAACTGGTCCATAGTCAAAGAACGAAATGTATCAGAGACACTTTAATTGAACAAACAAAACATTTTTGCCACCCTTGAAACAGGAATTTTGCCACTGGCTATTAACTTATTTCTTCTAAACATGAAAAAGACCTGAGATAACTAGCTATTTCTGTTTTGCAGTGGATGAGAAGGGCACAGTATTGAAGAGCCTTCCTCAGGATGCAATTAACCTTAGCTCAATTTACAGAAATTTTGGCAGAACACAGGGCAGAGAGTCCCTCTATTGAACTAAAGTTTCAAAAACTGTAAAATGGGGAAAATTTTCTGGCAAGGGGTTGAAGTACCCAGTTCTCTATCTTATGGAGAAGAAGTGCAGGTGTCTAGAGTGTACTGAGGTGGAAAACCATTAGACAAGTAAAGCAATTTCCAGAAATAAACTATTGTTAGGACAACATAGGTGGAAAACTAGTGCGATCAAGGGTAGTTTGAACAAAGTGTAACAGTAGTGAGCCATTCAGGCAGTGAGAGCATTTACTTTTAACTCAGTAGGGCATGAGAAAGCAGATATTGAGCCATGAAGTAGAGCTGGAAATGAAAATGAAGAAGGCAATACTTACTCTTGGCTCAGAATCTCAATCCCTGTTTTAAATCCTTGAGATAGAAATTATCCAGAATTAAATAAATTAAAACTAAGTTTGGTCTTCAAATAATGGGAAAATAGACCATCATCACAGACAAGAACCTGAGAAATATATTCCTAATACCTTAGACCAGGTTGGCAAGGTATCTGAATATGTCCAAGTTTACTTATTGGACATTGATTGAACCTGGAGTCTATGCAAGTCTAGGGCACCTTTCTATGTGGGATTTCTATTCTGGGAAAGCAAATTCTGGACCAAGGCAAACTGGTAACTGTCTAAAGGAGGGAAGAATATCTCTTTTGGGATACAAAATATTACTAAGAACTTGAATTTTGGGGCAGGATAGTTTTTTCATTGGATTCTTCCTTTTTTGGGGGGGGGGTAATTTCTCATCCACAATCACTTTATACTCTTTATTGATCTTCCCTGATGGCTCAGATGATAAAGAATCTGCATGCAATGAAGGAGACCTGGGTTCAATCCCTGGGTCAGGAAGATCACCTGAAGAAGGGAATGGCTACCCACTCCAGTATTCTTGCCTGGAGAAGACCAAGGACGAGGAGCCTGGCAGGATATAGTCTGTGAGGTTGCAGAGTCAGACTCAACTGAGCTAATAATACTTTCAATTTTCATACTCTTCATTGGGTCAGAATATTCTAGTCCTTTAGATATAAGGTTTTCCCAGTAGAAATGTAACCAGGAAAGAAAAGATTCACCAATCAGCTTTTTTATTTTACATTGTTTGCTTGAATTTATAACATTACAGCAAAAATAAAATTGTTATATAAATTTTAAAAAGTTGAGTGACTTTGGTTTTTAGAAATATAAAAGCTGAAAGATTTAAATTATGAAGTTATTTATGCTTTCATGTAGTCATTTACCAGGTATTATTTAACAAATGAATCTCTGTTCTGTTCTGGGCACTATAAATATTAGCATTAGGAATATAGCATTGAATAACCTAAAATGGTCCTGGCTTACAGGACAGGATACTCTAGTTAGAGAGGAAGGGCAATGCTTCTCTGAGAAGGTGGCATTACATATATTACTGAAGGAGAAAAGAAGTCACAGGACTCTGAGAAGAGAGAATTGCAAGTAAAGGAAACAGAAAAAGCCCTGAGACAGGAGAACCCAAGCCATGCTTATAAGACAGCCACAAGCCCAGGTGGGGATTTCCCAGGTGAAAATGGTGGAGTGGATTGCCATTTCCTTGGCAGGGGAAATAAATTTTTTTTATTTATTTAATTAAAAATTTTAATCAAAAATGATTTAATTTGAAAATTTATTTTTCCTTCTCAGTTGTTCATATCTTAAGGCAATAGATGCCCATTCTCTTCATACTCTCTCAAATTTTAGAACAGTATATATGGTGGACATTCTGACAATAATTAAGGCTAGAGGCAGTTCTTATTGTCACATTTTTATCATCACTCTCATTGTGTATTCCAGATAAAAGATATACTTCAAAGTCTATAACTAACGCTCCATCATGGAGAAGGTGAACAATATGAAAAGGCAAAAAGACAGGACACTGAAAGATGTCCACCTACTCCCCAGGTCAGTAGGTGTCCAGTATGCTACTGGAGATCAGTGGAGAAATAACTCCAGAAAGAATGACGGGATGGAGCCAAAGCAAAAAAAAAAAAAAATACCGAGGTGCCGGGGTCCAGCACCGGAGGGTCTGGGGGTCTTGAGGGATGAGTGGCGTCGGCGAAGTACTGAGCTGAGTCAAAGTGTTGATGGAGCAGTCTCTCTCATTTATTGTTGTTGGTTTACAGTTTTAGAGCCAAAAATCATCCCCATTACATCATTACATCACCTATCATTCTATACAATTTTGTTTTCTACCTTCCATAGCAACCTTATCATTGAGCTCATTCCCCAATCTATCATGAAACATTCCCCTTGCAGAAGTCAGATTTCTGCGTAATTAGATTTAACAATAGTATGTTTACCATTTGATTGTCTTCAGCATACTTCATTCAATCATGATAAGTACATCAATCTAAGTAGAAAGGTTACATTTCTCTTATCAGATGCAACTATGTAGAAGCTAGAGGGAAGGGCTTAAGCTTGAAACTGTTTTATTCTAGTAACCTCAACCACTACCTGTCTCCTTCTGTTCTGACACTCCAGTTTTTAGGAGGAAAGAGGAAAGAGGACAAAGAGACAGTTTAGCAGCACTGCTTTAGCAATAAAACCCTATTAACCTTATATAACTACTATAATGAATTCCTATGTCTACACTATCCTAAAGCAATCAATGTCTCCAACTATGCTGGCCACAGTTATGAGCATTCCTAAGTCCCATTCCACCCTGGTTTCTTCAAGGAAGGGCGCCTCCACCGTGGAGTGGTCGGGGGAGTGGGATGTGGAAAGGTGATCCAAGTAAGAGCCCTTCTGGTGGTAGCCTTGCCATGACCCCCAGAGAACTTTTGGTAAACTCCCCAGTAGGAGGTGTAGTCATCTATTTAAATGTCCCTTTTATTCCTGTTTGTCCTCAGGGAAGGAAATTCACCTTCCCTGATCCTCTGGTCGATAAGGTCTGGGGGAATTATCTCAGGACCCAATTCTTTCTAACTAGGACTGACTTACTGAGATGAGCTAATGTTCTGAGCATGGACAAAACTCCCAAGAAAAATACCAGGAGGGGCCTTGCCCGGGATGCCGGGATAAAGAAAGTCTGCTATGCAGTTTCCTTCTTACTCTCATGACCTTGTCATCCGAGCAAGGGGGCATCCTGACGGCTCCCGGCACCCAGGTGAGGATGTAACTGGTGATAGACGCAAGGTTGGATGCTGTAAAGAGCAATATTGCATAAGAACCTGGAATGTTAGGTCCATGAATCAGACAAATTAGAAGTGGTCAAACAGGAGATGGCAAGAGTGAACGTTGACATTCTAGGAATCAGAGAATTAAGATGGACTGGAATGGGTGAATTTAACTCAGATAACCATTAGATACACTATTGTGGGCAGGAATCCCTTAGATGAAATGGAGTAGCCATCATAGTCAATAGTAGACTCCAAAATGCAGTACTTGAATGCAATCTCAAAAAACAACAGAATGATCTCTGTTGGTTTCCAAGGCAAATCATTCAATATCCCAGTAATCCAAGCCTATGCTCCAACCAGAAATGCTGAAGAAGCTGAAGTTGAATAGTTCTATGAAGACCTACAAGACCTTTTAGAACTAATACCCAAAAAAGATGTCATTTTCATTATAGGGGACTGGAATGCAAAAGAAGGAAACAGGAAACACCTGGAGTAACAGGCACATTTGGCCTTGGAGTACAGAATGATACAGGGCAAAGGCTAATAGAGTTTTGCCAAAAGAACGCACTGTTCACAGCAAACACCCTCTTCCAACAACACAAGAGAAGACTCTACACATGGACATCACCAAATGGTCAATACCGAATCAGATTGATTATATTCTATGCAGCCAAAGATGGAGAAGCTCTATACAGTCAACAAAAACAAGACCGGGAGTTGACTGTGTCTCAGATAATGAACTCCTTATTGCCAAATTCAGACTTAAATTGAAGAAAGTAGGGAAAATCACTAGACCATTCAGGTATGATCAAAATCGAATCCCTAATGATTATACAGTGGAAGTGACAAATAGATTTAAGGGACTAGATCTGATAGAGTGCCTGATGAACTATGGATGGAGGTCCATGACATTGTACAGGAGACAGGGATTAAGACCATCCCCATGGAAAACAAATACAAAAAAGCAAAATGGCTGTCTGAGGAGTCCTTACAAATATCTGTGAAAGGAAGAGAAGTGAAAAGCAAAGGAGAAAATGAAACATATTCCCATCTGAATGGAAAGTTCCCAAGAATAGCAAGGAGAGATAAGTAAGCCTTCCTCAGTGATCGATGCAAAGAAATAGAGGAAAACAACAGAATGAGAAAGACTAGAGATCTCTTCAAGAAAATTAGAGATACCAAGGGAACATTTCATGCAAAGATGGGGCAAAGATAAAGGACAGAAATGGTAGGGACCTAAAAGAAGCAGAAGATATTAAGAAGAGGTGGCAAGAATACACATAAGAACTGTACAAAAAAGATCTTCATGACCCAGGTAATCACGATGTTGTGATCACTGACCTAGAGCCAGACATCCTAGAATGTGAAGTCAAGTGGGCCTCACAAAGCATCACTACAAACAAAGCTAGTGGAGGTGATGGAATTCCAGTTAAGCCATTTCAAATCCTGAAAGATGATGCTATGAAAGTGCTGAACTCAATATGCCAGCAAATTTGGAAAACTCAGCAGTGGCCTCAGATTGGAAAAGGTCAGTTATCATTCCAATCCCAAAGAAAGGCAATGCCAAAGAATGCTCAAATTACCACACTATTGTAAAGTAATGCCCAAAATTCTCCAAGCCAGGCTTCAGCAATATGTGAACCATGAACTTACAAATGTTCAAGCAGGTTTTAGAAAAGGCAGAGGAATCAGAGATCAAACTGCCAACATTAGCTGGATCATTGAAAAAGCATGAGTTCCAGAAAAACATCTATTTCTGCTTTACTGACTATGCCAAAACCTTTGACTGTGTGGAAAATTCTGAAAGAGATGGGAATACCAGACCATCTGACTTGTCTCTTGAGAACCCTGTATGCAGGTCAGGAAGCATCAGTTAGAACTGGACAGGGAACAGCAGACTGGTTCCAAATAGGAAAAGAACATCAAGGCTGTATATGGTCACCCTGCTTATTTAACTTATATGCAGAGTACATCATGAGAAACACTGGGCTGGAAGAAGCACAAGCTGGAATCAAGATTGATGGGAAAAATATCAATAACCTCAGATATGCAGGCAACACCACCCTTATGGCAGAAAGTGAAGAGGAACTAAAAAAACCTCTTGATGAAAGTGAAAGAGGAGAGTGAAAACCTGGCTAAAGCTCAACATTCAGAAAACTAAGATCATGGCATCTGGTCCTACCACTTCATGGGAAATAGTTGAGGAAACAGTGGAAGCAGTGTCAGACTTTATTTTTTAGGGTTCCAAAACCACTGCAGATGGTGATTGCAGCCATGAAATTAGGAGACACTTACTCCTTGGAAGGAAAGTTATGACCAACCTAGATAGCATATTGAAAAGCAGAGACATTACTCTGACAACAAAAGTCTGTCTAGTCAAGACTATGGTTTTTCCAGTAGTCATGTACAGATGTGAGAGTTGGACTGTGAAGAAAGCTGAGCACCGAAGAATTGATGCTTTTGAACTGTGGTGTTGGAGAAGACTCTTGACAGTCCCTTGGACAGAAAGGAGATCCAACCAGTCCATCCTAAAAGAGATCAGTCCTGGGTGTTCATTGGAAGGACTGATGTTGAAACTGAAGCTCCAATACTTTGGCCACCTCATGCGAACAGTTGACTCATTGGAAAAAACCCTGATGCTGGGAAGGATTGGGGGCAGGAGGAGAAGGGGATGACAGAGGATGATCTTTGAATAGAAATACTTCTGAAGGAACACTTTGGGTTCGGTAGTTTAGAGAAATATCAAAATGTTAGTTTAGTGCATATTTGACATAGAATTCCTATCAGAAATTCAAGAGAAAATGACAAGAAACCAGTTGCCTATCTGAGAAGAGGACTGAACTAAATATTTGGTCTTAGTTAAATATCAAGCAAGATAAGGATCTTGTTAAGAGCCTTTTCTGGCTTTTGCAGTAGCTCAGCACTTCCCTGGTAGCTCAGCTGGTAAAGAATCCACCTGCATTGCAGGAGACCTCGACTGGATTCTTGGGTCTGGAAGATCCCCTGGAGAAGGGATAGGGTACTCACTCCAGCATTCTTGGGCTTCCCTGGTGGCTCAGATGGTAAAGAATCCACCTGCAATACAGTAGACCTGGGTTCAATCCCTGAGTTGGGAAGGTACCCAGGAGGAGGTCATGACAACCCACTCTAGTATTCTTGCCTGGAGAATCCCCATGGACAGAGGAGCCTGGCTGGTTAGGAGTGGGTTGCCATTTCCTTCTCCACTGGATCTTCCTAACCCAGGAATCAAACCCAGGTCTCCCGCCACTTTCTCCTGCATTGCATGTGGATTCTTTATTGCTGAGCCACCAGACAAGTGGGTAAAACAAACCAAAATCAAGTAAAGAGCAAAGAAATTGAGAGTTATGGAGGGAGTAATTAAAAGTGATGATGATGGAAATGATAACATATTGTAGAACACGCTAATTTTAAGTTTCAGGGAAAAGAATTCTTAGGCAGTAAAAAATAGACTCTAACATCAAATTCTAGTTAGGACAGAAGAAAAATTAAGAATTAAGTAGACATATAAAAAAGTCAGTCAGGACAAAACATAGATTCAGAAGATGGAACAGAAGAGATTCACAAAGTAAGAATATGAAGGACTAGTTGTTTCCATCGTGTAGAATACCTTTTGGCACATTTTGAGGTATCAATATAACCAAAGAAATTCAAATATCTTTAGCAAGCTAATTGAAAATTGTAAATATAATGATGTGTAAAGGACAAAATAATATTTGTGAAGTAGCAGAATTCTGGTGGAGAAGTTTGCGTTAGGTCTTAAAAAAAGGATAGAGCAACGATGACTGGCAAATAAGACAAAAGATATAAAAGATAAATTGATAGATATCAGGAAGTATCATTCTCTGCTACTTAACCAAATAAAAAGTGCCAGTTACCTAACTTTGTTAAGAATTTTATTGACAAAAGAAAATAAACATAGAATTACCATTATAATTAAAGTGATCAGTTTTGATGTCCTGCATATACTGGTCATCATTGTCAGGTCATTAACAAACTATAAACTATATATGTTTCATGTGAGCAATATGTGGTTTTGAGGAATCCTCTGGTTGCCCAGTGGTTAGGACTCAGCACTTTCACCACCAGGCAGTGTTGGATCCCTGGTAGGGAATTAGGATCCTCACTGGCAACCCACTCCAGTACTCTTGCCTGGAAAATCCCATGGATGGCGGAGCCGGGTAGGCTTGCAGCCCACCAAGTCGCTAAGAGTCAGACAGGACTGAGCGACTTCACTTTCGCTTTTCCCTTTCATGCATTGGAGAAGGAAATGCCAACCCACTCCAGTGTTCTTGCCTGGAGAATCCCAGGGATGGGGGAGCCTGATGGGCTGCCATCTATACGGTCGCACAGAGTGAGACACGACTGAGCGGCTGAACTGAACTGAACTGAAGCCTCGCAGCATGGCCAAATTGAAAAATAAAATGAAATTTAAAAAGCGTAGTTTTTGCCTGTAATTATTGCATGTACTTATATTCATCAAAATGGCTTAATTACACCATAGAAACAAACTCTAAAATCTCAGTGGCTTAAAACAACTGAATCTGTTTTTTCCTCAAAAGTCCACTGCAGGTATAAACAACTTCCCTAGGGCAGTTGAATGTTGTGTTTCCCTAGCAGCAGGTGCTTCCACTATTATTAAAGGAATTTTCAGGGAGAGGCAGGGAAGCCCTGAGCACCAACAATTAAATGCTTCCACCTGGAAATAAAATGCACTTTTGATTATCTATCATTACCCACAAGGTCAAATGCCATGAATAACTTCAAAATGGTGAGGAAATACAAGTCTCCTGTGTTCTCAAAAGCAGAGAAGAGGTAGTGTTGACTGGTTGATATACCTAACTCGTATATCCTTAAGATATTTCTTTTATTGTTCTTTGATTAGGACTTAGAGATTTTTAATAGTTCTCTAAATATGCAGTCCAATTGATTTTTTTTTTAAGTGATGGCAATGGAGTTCAAACAGAGGATCTTAAAAAGTATATTTTTTTTCTCAAATCTTTTGTTAAATGGCTTGGTATAACAAAATGGACTTATTAAAAAATCATGCTAATGAAAAACACTTTGATATAAGTAAAGAATGATTTGAGACTTCACTTACCCAAATTCTACATATTCATACATTCTTTAGAAAAGTAACCATATTTCATTCTTAACTTACTAGGAAATAAAGATATTTTTGTCATTTGATGATGCCTCTTTTAATGCAGTAATAAAAGCAATGAACGCTGTGGTGTCATCATGGAATGTAAGTATTTTAAACCATTTATTCTTTTCCCCTTCATTAAGAGTTTTCTCCTCCAGTAATTCTCAGCTATTAATTTTTTTCTTCCAAAATTCATTTAGAAAGAGACAGAAGCATTAAAGAGGAGCTATTAAATGCAATTGTGTTTCTAGGTTTTGTTTTTTCCTTCAATGTTTCCAAATCAACTGATTTGAAAAAAAAAAATACATTTCCTTTGTTGGAATAAGCACTGAGAGATGGTACATTGCATTTTTTCAAAGAAATGTTTTAGTATGTATGTCATTGGAGTAAATCTGGATAGATTAACTGGAGCTTAAGAAGCATTTAAAATATGCTGCTGATATCTAGCCCAATACCAATGAGTGATCAGTAACTTATAGTTGATGATGATAGCAAAGACATTGTGGGCACAGCTACTTAATAGCTTTTCATACTGAGAGTCAATATGACTTTTTAAAATAATTCTTATGTTATCTACACTGAAAAATGTATTTATCTTCCTTGTGAATAGAGAAGTTAGAAAGCAGACTGAGTCTACTTAAAACTAATTATCCAGATATAAAGTGAAAGATCCCTTCATTTACTCTGGCATTTATAGACATCTGATATTTTAAATGTATTTAAGGGAACTGTGCTGTGCTGAGAAAGCTATCCAGATATTTACATCAGACAAACATAGAAATGAATCCCAATTCTGACTCTAATTATGGCAGCAGATGCATGCTCCTTAGTATGCTTGCACCCTTAATTCCTTATAAATTTCAGCTTTTAGTTGCTTGTTTGTTTTAGAAGCTTATGAAATAAAGGAGCTAAACTATTATTAGTTCATGAACATTAGTTTTTTTCTTTTAGAAAATAAATTGCTATTTTTAAATGAAAGGAGAATTAAGGAAGATAAAAATCCATGTAAATGATGATGAACAGTGGTCAAATGCATAGTTTTGTTCCATATTTTACATAATAATGTTATAGCTCTGAATATTGTAGGACTATGCAGGAATACTGGTGACAGGAAAGGGAAGATGGATTATATTTAAATGAATTTAGCACTGTGAAATGATCTGGGTAGGGGAGTTTGTGTATGGGAAGAGGTAGAAATGATACATTTTGGTAATAATAGGATATAAACAGTTAGTTTTCTTGAAATCAAGAAGCAGGTCAAGAAGCAACAGCTAGAACCAGACATGGAACAACAAACTGGTTCCAAACTGGATTATGTCAAGGCTGTATATTGTCACCCTGCTTATTTAACTTATATGCAGAGTATATCATGTGAAATGCTGGGCTGGATGAAGCACAAGCTGGAATCCAGATTGCCAGGAGAAATATCAACAACCTGAGATACTCAGATTACACCACCCTTAAGGAAAAAAGTGAAGAAGAACTAAAGAGCCTCTTGATGAAAGTGAAAGAGGAGAGTGAAAAAGCTGGCTTAAATTTCAACATTCAGAAAACTAAGATCTTGGCATCTGGTCCCGTGACTTCATGGCACATGGATGGGGAAACAATGGAAAGAGTGATAGACTTTATTTTGGGGGACTCAAATCACTGTGGATGGTGACTGCAGCCAAGAAATTAAAAGACACTTGCTCCTTAGAAGAAAAGCTATGACCATCCTAGACAGCATATTAAAAAACAGAGACAGGGAACTGGAGCCCATTATCCAGAGTGAAGTAAGCCAGAAGGAAAAACAACAATACAGTATACTAACGCATATATATGGAATTTAGAAAGACGGTAACGAGAACCCAGCATGCGAGACAGCAAAAGGAACGCAGATGTATAGAACAGACTCGTGGACTCTGTGGATGAGGGCAAGGGTGGGATGATATGGGAGAATGGCATTGAAACATGTTAATTATCATATGTGTAATCAATCGCCAGCCCAGGATTGATGCTCAGGGCTGGTGCATTGAGATTTCCCTGGGGGGAGGGAGGAGGGAGGGAAGAGGGAGGGGGATTCTGGAGGGGGAGCATATGTAAACCCATGGCAATATCATGTCATTGTATGGCAAAACTAATAAAAAATAAATAAATAAAAGCAGAGACATTACTTTGCCCAACAAAGGTCCATCTAGTGAAACCTGTGGTTTTTCCAGTAGTCATATATGGGATGTGAGAGTTTGGACTGTAAAGAAAGCTGAACACTGAAGAATCGCTGCTTTTGAACTGTGATATTGTAGAAGACTCTTGGTGGAGAAGGAAATGGCAACCCACTCCAGTATCCTTGCCTGGAAAATCTTGTGGACCGCAGAGCCTGGTGGGCTGCAGTCAATGGGGTTGCAAAGAGTCAGGCACTACTGAGCGACTAACACACTTAGAATATTCTTGAGAGTCCCTTGGACTGCAAGGAGATCCGACCAGTCCATCCTAAAAGAAATCAGTCCTGAATATTCATTGGAAGGACTGCTGCTGATGCTGAAACTCCATACTTTGGCCACCTGATGCGAAGAACTGACTCATTGGGAAAAAACCCTGATACTGGGGGAAAGATTGAAGGCAGGAGGAGAAGGAGACGACAGAAGATGAGATGATTGGATGGCATCATTGGATGGCTACACTCCATGGGGTCACAAAAGAGTCAGACACAACTAAACAACATCAGTGGGGGAGGGGGCAGAGTTCTGGAGACTGGGTGCAGCTGTGATGCTCACGGGATGAAATCACAGTGCCCAGGTGTTGCGCCTTTACACACGTCCTGCCGTCGCCGTCTTGAATTGAGGTGCTGGGCGCGGTGCCTCTGCCCTGGGGCCTGAGCTGAGGTGTCTGTGCAGCCATTTTCCACTAGGAACGCCCGTCTTGGAAGGAGCAGCTGTGAGGCCTGTTCATGCAGCTCCCTATGAGCACACATGAAACCAAGCACAAAGGAAAAAAGAGTTAGGCTTTATTTTACTGCTCAGAGTCTTTTTTTTATTTCCCATGAATTGTTAATGCACTTTGTGGGTGCAAATGTTTTATCAGTGCTGGGGTCAGTGGCTACACAAGGATGAAATCTACCAGTGGCTGGAAGAGATACTATAATTTTCTGTTTATCAGATCTTTAGGAGCAGAATTCATCATTTTGAAGTGGGTAAGGACCAATATTCCTGAACTATTTGCGAAAAGGAAATTCTTAAGGAAAGTGTATTTTCTGCTAATTTGAAAATAATTTCATAAGTACAACTTTCTGTGGCATGGACCGATTTTGATATAGATTTAAATAATTCTTTAGCAACCTTGATGTATGTGTGTGTATGTGTTTCCTTTTGTAAAGTGAATAAAGCCTTTTCCCTTAAAATTTTAAGTTTTCCATGGTAAATACATCTTTGACTTAGGACTCATATTCTCCCTATTTTTTTATTCTTTTTTTTCCCCCTCAATTGTATCTTTTTTTTTTTTTTTAAATTCTGGTTACTGGTTTTCCATTAATATTACATGTGTTTTTGCAGTTTCTTGGAATTCAAGTACTTAGCAGAGCAGCTAATCTGAATTCTATAGTTTCTTACTAGCAACAAATGCTCCCTGGATTTCTGTAGTAAAATTCAGACAGGTGGGTGGTAGTGTTGAAAACTTTAGCATAAGGGAATCAAAGATTGAAGCTTGGCTGGGACAGGATTGCCTCTTTCTCCCTTTTTTGTTGGGTAATTCCTAGAGTAAAAGTTCATTCCACTTGTGCCATTTCAAACTTTAGGCCAGAAATGAGGTCCAGAATGTAGTCTTGTGTTCCAAGAAAAAGATCAGGCTAAGACTGAGGTAGGAACACAAAAGGCGATATTCCTCTTTCCTTCCAATTTAAGGCCTGGAATAAAGAGCACAGTGTTTATTTTATATTCTTTATTTCATTTGTTCTTTGAGAACTGGAATGGGAGGATGATGATTTCTTTGTAGTTTCAGTTTTTGAAAAGTGAACTTTAGAACCATTAGGTAAGTATGTCTATTCCTCTTTCCAGCATTTATATCTGTAAGTCAGAATAGTGTCTAAATTGGCAGTAAGCATTTGTGTTTAAAGTCAAACTAATTTGATTTGTTGGGATTAATTGTATGTTTTGATTTTTTTTTTAACCTGGAAATCATGAAGACTATGATTAGCTCAAAATACATTCAAACGCATCAGGTTAAAGTTGACTTCAGTGAATGAGAATTGTTATTTCTGACAAAAAAATCACTTTTTTTTTTATAAAGAAATATTTTTAACAACTAAAAAGGTAAAGTAATTAAATGAGCAACTTATTTAAAGAACTTAGGCTTCTTATTCTAATTATTTTGTACTATATTTTAGCATTTTCTTTGCATTCAAAATGCTTTGTTTTTTAGTGTTTTTTATGTAACTAGCAAAAATACTGGAGTGGGTAGCCATTCCCTTCTCCAGGGGAATCTTTCCGACCCAGGGAATGAACCCAGGTCCTCCATATTGCAGGTGGGTTCTTTATCATCTGAACCACCAGAGAAGACCTCATGTATGACAACTACTCTCAAATTATACTAGATGGTGATAATAATCTTCTAAACTAGTATTTGCAACAAGACAGTAACTAGAGAGCTAAAATTATTTATGTATTTTTCACTCCTGTAGAAACTAACCCATGTACTTTTGCATTATAAAATACAACAAAAATTTTTTGTATTGGTTTGGTGTAGTTTGTGTTGCAAGGAGCTTTGCTATTTATATCACAGAAATTTAAACCCAGAAAAATATTAAGAAATAATATATTAACACTCACTTTACCAAGATTTTTAAAAAATACTAGGTTGTAGAACTCCTAATGATTTTTCTAATAATGTGGAATTTCATAGTTGAAAAAGGAAAAAATAAACTTTTGAACTTCTAATTGCATTCTCTTTCTATAAAGCTCATTAATTCTTAATCCGTATAAGTTACATATGTACTTTTTTTTATGTAACTTGAAGATTATGTAATTTTCCTTATGCTGCTAAGGAATCCACTTCCCATTTTTAGCAGATATTCAGAATTACAATGAATTTTCAAGAGCGCACCATGCCACACCCATTACTATCCCTGTGTGTGTGTATTAGTCAGTCAGTCATGTCCCACTCTTTGTGACCCCATGGACTGTAACCCATGGCCCATCCATGGAATTCTCCAGGCAAGAATACTGGAGTGGGTCGCCGTTTTCTCCTCTGGGGATCTTCCTGACCCAAGGATCAAAGCCTGGTATTCTGCATTGCAGGAAGATTCTTTACCATCTGAGCCACCCCCATGGGACTCCAAACAAGTAATAAGCTAAGGCAAAGACATTCTTTGAGACTCTTTGATATGTTTTTGGAATGTAATTGATATCAATATAACTATAAGTAACCATAAGAAAAAGAAATCAGTTGATTTTGGAAACTGGGAAGATATGGTTATTAATTTATCAACTTATTTAAACATACACTTGAGCCCCTACAATGTGAAATGGGGACAAATTGGATAGTCATTGTTCTTAAGAAATTTATAGGAGGAAGACAAAAAAAAAGATAAAAAGTAAATGTTCATTAACTCTGATGGATGCTATCAATATATAGGTGGTCCTGGAATATGATAAAGGTGCATATTTCTGGCATTATGTGTAGTAATGTCACAGTGCTTGGTTGGGGGTGCCATTGTCGTTTATGTTGCTGAGTCCAAAATGCTAAATCACCAGTAGTGTTCAAATAACTCTTGAACAGCACTGGGATTGTTCTTCCTGTGTTCTGAATAGCACCCCTCTTTTGAAATGTTGAGCTAGAGTAATACTTCTGGCCCAAGCCCTTGGGAAGACCCAAGTACTGTTTAGCAAATTTAGTGAAACGATTTGTTCAGTTTGGATATTGGGCTGACTTTGGAGCACCTTAGACATAGAACACAATTATTCTTTTCTTCTTCTTATAGTGAGCCTTCAGATTGCAAAGGCCCATGGTTATCAAGTCATACAATATACTGGGTGTATATCTAATATATTACACTGTATATCTAATTCAGGGTGTGGTTTTGGCAAACCAAAACTGTAGCATATCTGAGTCCTACCGTCATAATAAAACAAATATTTCAATCTTTACCTGCCTGATTCCACTACCTTTCCACTGGGTGCAGTTGTGGGAAAGGGGGTGATATTTATTAGATCTGAAATTGCTAAAAGGTAAATAAAAATTGTAGGTTTCAGTGAATCTTATGCAAAACCAAAATGTTTGTGATTTAATACAAAGATCATGTAACTATATAATGCTTTCTTAAATACAAATCTTAAGCTATTATTAATTTATTTCTCAAAAAACGTTGCTGCCAGGAACATTAAAAAAAACAAACTTCTTTAATCTTTTCTAAAAAAGAAAATTACCAAATCACATTGAAATATTGCTGGACATAAAAATGGGCTTCCCAGGTAGTGCTAATGGAAATAAATCATTCTATATATTTTGTTAAAACAATGTAATTTAGGATCCTTCCTTACTTATTTATTCATTTTTTTCTGAGCTGAATAAGTTCTGAAGTTTCTCAGATGCCTATCATCAGTTTATATCCATGTAATTTAAATTATTCATATGCCAAGATTGTAGGATTCTATTGGCACTTGTAGTCACTTTAAAATTTTACTTTTCTTTAGGCTTAAATTGTTTTATGTACTCATCTCCCAACCTCCTTTGTATGTTTTTAATTTACTGGAATAGTCTCTGGTGATGGAGAGAAGTATAATCTGAAAGAATATTAATATATATGAAAGAGAAGAAAGGGAGAGCAGAATTGATTTCAGAAATGAGTGGAAATCATGTCTCCTTTGTCACGTGATATACTGCCTAGTAAAACTCCCTAAATTATTCACTATTTCTACACCTAGTTTTTTCCATAGCCATTATGTACATGTAGGTAATTTGTAAAAAGGTACATGTTTTTATTTATAACATTCAAAATATATATGGAACTGATTGGTTGAAAGTTGTTAAAAAGTTAAACATCTACTTTTATAGAAGAAACTAGTGTAATTTATTTTTTAAAGTTCTCTTCCTTTGATATAATTTTCTCTTCAGCCTAAAGTTATTCTTTTCTATGAATGAAAACTTCAGTGCAACATTTCCTGGGTCACAGATTCCTTTATAGCTAGTGATTGTCTTCTACTGAAAGCATGCAGTGGTCACTATCAGTTTAAGTAACTGAGCTAATATGTCTATTGATCTTGTGGCCAGATAGTTCAGTCTCTGCCTGATACTATCTAGTCGGTGTAGAACTGAAAATTAGCACAGTCCATAGTTTCAGCATAGGTCAAAACTAGACTATAAATTTACCATAAATCCTTTATTCCTTCCAATTACAGAAGAGGAACCAAAATTAAATGTCCTATATTACAGCTCTCATTTTATATGTTTATCCTGAAAAAAAAAATGTCTTAGCTGGTGGGTTCTTCTATAACGCTAGAAAAATAATAGGGAACGTAATAGCATGCTACTTTCTGATTATTTTAATTAACTCAGAAAATATTTGTTGAGCTTGAGAACATGCAGGAAACAAGTGGATCCAGAGATAAATAAAAATGTTTGTATCTTCTGGTATTTCCCATCTACTGGGGTAGATACGCAGACAGATACTGTCAATACTTCACTATATATCCTCGGACCTGAC
The DNA here is from genome assembly GCA_007570785.1 of Antilocapra americana. Lineage (NCBI taxonomy): Eukaryota > Metazoa > Chordata > Mammalia > Artiodactyla > Antilocapridae > Antilocapra > Antilocapra americana. The sequence continues at coordinate 31,192,566 of ML661885.1, forward strand.
CACTTCAGAGAGGTTCAGTTTCTGAAACTTTTTGCCTGAAGTCTTTCTCTGGTCACTGATAAATTATCAGTTTACTTAAAATTTCAGGTATTAAGTCATGGAGATGACCAAAGTTGATGTAAAAATCCCCCACTCTCTTTTCTTTAGTTACTGTGGTCACCATGTGGGATTGGGATTCATCCACAGTAATGATTTGATTGATAACACACATTTTATTGGCACTTTCTTTCCTTTATCTCTCCTTCCTATTTTCCAAAGTATGTTTCCTGATATCAATACCCAAATAAACTATGCACTGAAAACTTCTCTCAGACTCTGCTTCTAAAAGAAGCTGCGTGAAAATAATTGTCTAAGTATTATGGAACTATTATGTTATTAAGTAACCATAGACAGTTTGATGTTTCATAGAGTTAGGAGATACAAGGATGGAAAGGCTGGCATGGGCTGGATCATGATGGAGAAAATGATTTACAGTATTATGGGATGTTGTTGAAGATTAAATCAAGGAAACATTTATTTATTTACCTATTTATTGGCCACACAGTGTGGCATGTGGGATCTTAGTTCCTCCACCAGGGATAGAACCCATTCCCCCAACAGTGAAAGTGCATAGTCTTAACCACTGGACCACCAGGGAAGTCCCTCACAGAAACTATTTTGTTGCACAACTTATAAAATAAACCTTATTCAGAAGAGAGGTTAGTTACATGCACGCACACATACACATACAAATAAGAGATGTGTCAAATTTATGACAAAAAGATAAGTGGTTTTTCCAGCTAGATCAAAGTTATTTGGAAATAACAAAGGACTTGCAGTTAGTGACATGTAATCTATGCAAACCATAGGTGAATCCAGAGAACAAAGGATAGGAGAGTTCCTTTACAATGGAAAGGAAGAAGGGGCATTGAATAAGATTTCCCTGGAGAAGAGGCTGAGTTTGAAATTGTGACAGCTTCTCATTAGCTGAGTTGTCTTCTTCAAAAGAGTTGTAATTGCTTTTCTAGCACAATATTTACTATCTTCATCCTTTAAATAAGAACCATGAAAACTCATTATTAGGGAAGTTTCCTGGAAATCATCTCCAGAGATCAAAAGATAATCTGTCAGAATCAAACATTCATAAAGAGTGACATCTTCAGGGTTTGGTTTGATATATTAAGTAAGGCATTTAAAGGCCTGGTGCTGAGAGAAAAGTTGGAATCCAATTTCAACAATACCTAGCCAACCCAAGAAAACCTTATGATTGGTACTTGGTCTTGTGTTTTGGGAAGTTTGTGATACTATGAAGCCTATCTGAATCTTGATGCAGCCCTTATTCTGAGATCGTGTGTCCTAAATAACAAACATAAGTTTAGCAAAGCTGGAGTTTTTCCTTAAAAATTTATGTCCCTCTGAAGCCAAAAGCTTTAAAAGGTGGATGCTATCTTCCCACTGGAAACCTAGAAGATGGCAGCAGAGAAGCAAGTTATCTATGTTATAATTTCAATCAGTTAGAGTCTCCAGGAAATTTTATATCATCTAAATCAACTTTTAAGATTTGCAAAAAACTAGGAAAGACTTCTGGTAAAACCCTGGGGCATTACTGTGTAGGTGTTTCTTTGTCCTTCTCAAATAAAGACAGAAATATTGACTAGCTTTATTCATAGGGACACTAAAGAAGGCACTGCATAAATCAGTCACAGTTAATCATTTGCTTTCAGTAAGGATAGAGGCTAATAAAGTCTGGGAATTGGGAACAACAAGGTGATGAGGGATAATAATATAGTGTATAGCTCAGAGGTCTTGGACAAATCTCCATGATCAGCCTCTATGTTTCTTTACAGATAAATAGGGGTGTAGCAGGGACTATAATGAGGATCTGGGTCTTATAGTTTTCTATTATCAACTGAATGTCCTTGAGGGCCTTTTCATTTGCAGAGTATTGATTCCTTCTGGGGGCAGGCTTTGAGGGATCTATTTGAAGCTTAATAGGAGGTCCACTGTTTATTCTACCAGTATCAGTTGAGGATTCTATACAAAAGTAGGGACACAGGAAGTGTGCCTTTGCTGTTTAGTCTCTAGTTCAGTTCAGTCGCTCAGTTGTGTCTGACTCTTTGCAAACTTATGAACCTCAGCATGCCAGGCTTCCCTGTCTATCACCAACTCATGGAGTCCACCCAAACCCATGTCCATTGAGTCAGTGATACCATTCAGCCATCTCATCCTCTTTCGTCCCCTTCTCCTCCTGCCCCCAATCCTTCCCAGCATTAGGGGCTTTTCCAATGAATCAACTCTTCGCATGAGGTGGGCAAAGTACTGGAGTTTCAGCTTCAACAACAGTTCTTCCAATGAATACCCAGGACTGATCTCCTTTCATATGGACTGGTTGGATCTCCTTGCAGTCCAAGGAACTCTCAAGAGTCTTCTCCAACACCACAGTTCAAAAGCATTAATTCTTCAGCACTCAGCTTTCTTCATCATCCAACTTTCACATCCATACATAACCCCTGGAAAAACCATAGCCTTGACTAGACGATCATTTATTGACAAAGTGATGTCTCTGCTTTTTAATACGCTGTCTAGGTTGGTCATAGCTTTCATTCTAAGGAGTAAGTGTCTTTTAATTTCATGCCTGCAATCACCATCTGCAGTGACTTTGGAGCCACAAAAAATAAAGTCTGACACTGTTTCCACTGTTTCCCCATCTATTTCCCATGAAGTGATGGTCTCTAAGTTGTGTCCAACTCTTTGGCAACTACATGGACTATAGCCCTCCAAGCTCCTCTGTCCAGAGGGTTTCTGCGGCAAGAATACTGGAATGGGTTGTCGTTTCCTTCTCAAGGGAATCTTTCCAAAATAGGGATTGAATGCATATTGTATGCATCTCCTACCTTGACAGGCAGATTCTTGACCACTGAGCCACCAGGGTTGATGTTAAAATAGAAAAATAGCAATCCTTTGCCCCTATTGAATCAGCTAAAACCCTCCTAATGGGCAAACTCCTCAACTGATATTAGTGGAATCAACAGTACTTCCTATTAAAATCCCTCAAAGCCCATATCACCTTTTCATAAGAAAATGTATTATGTATTTCAGTAACAGAATTTATTACTGTATTAAGAGTCATTGTAAATTTATATACGAGTAAACATGAACCGTGAACTTCCAGATGTTCAAGCTGGCTTTATTTTATTTTATTTTTTAAATTTTCTTTACTTTATTGTGTTGGTTTTGCCATACAATGACATGAAACCGCCATGGGTTTACATATGCTCCCCCTCCAAAACCCCCCTCCCTCCTCCCTCCCGATTCCCACCCCCAGGGACATCTCGGTGCACCAGCCCCGAGCATCAACCCTGGGCTGGCAATTGATTTCACATATGGTAATTAACGTGTTTCAATGCCATTCTCCCATATCATCCCACCCTTGCCCTCTTCCACAGAGTCCACGAGTCTGTTATATACATCTGTGTCTCTTCTGCTATCTCGCATACAGGGTTATCGTTACCGTCTTTCTAAATTCCATATATATGCGTTAGTATACTGTATTGTTGTTTTTCCTTCTGGCTTACTTCCCTCTGGATAATAGGCTCCAGTTCTGTCCACCTGAGTAGAACTGATTCAAATGAATTTTTTTTTTTAATGCTGAGTAATATTCCATTCTGTATATGTACCACAGCTTTCTTATCCATTCATCTGCTGATGGGCATCTAGGTTGCTTCCATGTCCTGGCTATTGTAAACAATGTGGCGATGAATATTGGGGTACACGTGTCTCTTTCATTTCTGGTTTCCTCAGTGTGTATGCCCAGCAGTGGGATTGCTGGGTCATATGGCTGGTCTATTTGCAGTTTTTTAAGGAATCTCCACAGTGTTTTCCATAGTAGCTGTACTAGTTTGCATTCCCACCAACAGTGTAAGAGGGTTCCCTTTCCTCCACATCCTCTCCAGCATTTATTGCTTGTAGATATTTGGATGGCAGCCATTCTGACTGGTGTAAAGTGGTACCTCATTGTGGTTTTCATTTGCATTTATCTGATAATGAGTGATGTTGAGCATCTTTTCATGTA
>ML661885.1:31197016-31210930 GCA_007570785.1 Antilocapra americana
ATTTTCATTTCTAATTCTGTTGATTTGGTTCTTCTCCCTTTGATTATTGATGAGTCTGGCTAATGGTTTGTCAATTTTATTGATCTTCTCAAAGAACCAGCTTTTGGCTTGGTTGATTTTTGCTATGGTCACTTTTGTTTCCTTTGCATTTATTTCTGCCCTGATCTTTAAGATTTCTTTCCTTCTACTAGCCCTGGGCTTCTGCATTTCGTCCTTTTCTAGTTACTTTAGGTGTTAAGTTAGGTTATTTATTTGACTTTTTTCTTGTTTCCTGAGGTGAGCTTGTATTGCTCTGAACTTTCCCCTTAACACTGCTTTTACAGTGTCCCATAGGTTTTGGGTTGTTGTGTTTTCATTTTCATTCATTTCTATGCATATTTTGATTTCTTTTTTGATTTCTTCTGAGATTTGTTGGTTATTCAGCAGTGTGTTGTAGAGCCTCCATATGTTGGAATTTTTGAATGGTTTTCTCCTGTAATTGATATCTAATCTCACTGCATTGTGGTCAGAAAAGATGCTTGGAATGATTTCAATATTTTTGAATTTACCAAGACTAGATTTATGGCCCAGGATGTGATCTATTCTGGAGAAGGTCCCGTGTGCGCTTGAGAAAAAGGTGAAATTCATTGTTTTGGGCTGGAATGTCCTATAGATATCAATTAGGTCTAACTGGTGTATTGTATCATTTAAAGTTTGCGTTTCCTTGTTAATCTTCTGTTTAGTTGATCTATCCATTGGTGTGAGTGGTGTATTAAAGTCTCCCACTATTATTGTGTTGTTGTTAATTTTCCTTTCATACTTGTTAGCATTTGCTTTACATATTGTGGTGCTCCTATGTTGGTTGCATATATATTTATAATTGTTATTTCTTCTTGGATTGATCCTTTGATCATTATGTAATGTGCATCTTTGTCTCTTTTCACAGCCTTTATTTTAAAGTCTATTTTATCTGATATGAGTATTGCCACTCCTGCTTTCTTTTGGTCTTTACTTGCATGGAATATCTTTTTCCAGCCTTTAACTTTCAGTCTATATGAGTCCCTAGGTTTGAGATGGGTCTCTTGTAGACAACATATATAGGGGTCTTGTTTCTGTATCCAGTCGGCCAATCTTTGTCTTTTGGTTGGGGCATTCAACCCGTTTACATTTAAGGTAATTATTGATAAGTATGATCCCGTTGCCATTTACTTTATTGTTTTGGGTTTGAGATTATATACCCTATCTGTGTTTCCTGTGTAGGAAAGATCCTTCAGCATTTGTTGGAGCGCTGGTTTGGTGTTGCTGAATTCTCTCAGCATTTACTTGTCTGGAAAGCTTTTGATTTCTCCTTCAAATTTGAATGAGATCCTTGCAGGGTACAGTAATCGGGGTTGTAGGTTATTTTCTTTCATGACTTTACATATGTTTTGCCATTCCCTTCTCGCCTGAAGCGTTTTTATTGAGAGATCAGCTGTTATCCTTATGGGATTCCCCTTGTGATTTATTTGTTGTTTTTCCCTGCTGCTTTTAATATTTGCTCTTTGAGTTTGATATTTGTTAATTTGATTAATATGTGTCTTGGGGTGTTCCACTTGGGTTTATCCTATTTGGGACTCTCTGTGTTTCTTGGAACTGAGTGGCTATTTGCTTCCCCAATTTAGGGAAGTTTTCTACAATTATCTCTTCAAGAATTTTCTGATGGTCTTTCTTTTTGTCTTTTTCTTCTGGGACTCCTATGATTCGAATATTGGTATGTTTAACAGTGTCCCAGAGGTCTCTGAGATTGTCCTCATTTCTTTGAATTCTTTTTTCATTTTTCCTTTCTGTTTCATTTATTTCTACCATTCTGTCTTCTACCTCACTTATCCTGTCTTCTATCTCTGTTATTCTACTGTTAGTTCCCTCCAGGATATTTTTGATCTCATTTATTGCATTATTCTTTGTATTTTGACTCTTCTTCATTTCTTCTAAGTCCTTGTTAAAGCTTATCTGCATCTTCTCAATCCTTGCCTGCAGGTTATTGAACTTTAACTCCAATTTATTTTCCAGATTTTGGATCATTTTCACTATCATTATTCGGAATTCTTTATCAGGCATATTTTCTCTCTCCTCGTCTTTTGTTTGGGCTGGAGGACATTTATCCTCTTCCTTTACCTGCTGGCTATTTCTCTGCCTTTTCATCTTGTTTATCTGTTATATTGTCCCTTTATTGTGGGGGTTCCTCACTATGGGTGGGGTTGGAAGTGTGGTTTGTCAAAGTTTCCTGTTTGGGAAAGCTTGTGTGGTGTTCTGGTGGGTGGATCTGTGTTTCCTCACTCTAACGAGCAATGAATTGTCCAGTAAAGAGTTTTGAGATGTCGGTGGTCTTGGTGTGACCTTGGGCAACCTGTGTATTGAAGCTCCAGGCTATGTTCCTGTGTTGCTGGAGAATTTGCTTGGTATATCTTACTCTAGAGCTTGTTGGCCCTTGGAGGGTGCTTGGTTTCAGTTTAGGTATGGAGTAGTTTGATGAGCTCCTATCTATTAATTAACTCCTGGATCCAGGAGTTCTCTGGAATTCTCAGGATCTGGGCTTAGTCTCCTGTCTTCCAGTAGCCTCAGAACTCCTTCATCTATGCAGTAATGATGGTAGAACATCTAGTTTAATGATGAGAAGTTTCTCCACAGTCAGGGACACCCAGCCAGGTACACAGAGTTACATGGCATGGACCAGAAGGAGAAGAGAGGAATCAGATGGTGAGAGAGTGAAGTGGCCAGTGATCACTTCCCTGTGTGCTCTCCACAGCCTGGATCCCTCGGAGATGTTCACAGAGTTGTACCGAAAGGAGAAGAGGGAGGAAGGAGACAGAAGTGACCAGAGAGAGAAAAGAGGGAGTCAGATGGACAGAGACAGATCCAGCCAGTGGTCAGTTATCTCAGTGTTCTTCACAACTCGTAACAATCAAACAGATTCCCAGAGTTGGATAGAGAAGATAAGAGGGAGGGGGATGATGGAGGTGACCTGGTGGGAAAAAAAAAAAGGGAGAGTCAAGAATGGGGAGAGAGCAGTCAACCCAGTGATCTCACTCCCAAGTAACAATGGGTACTGAGGCTTGGGTTCTTAAAGATACAAAGTTGATACCAAATACTAATAAGCAAAGATTAAAAATCTAGAGTAAAGATTGGATTCTCAAAAATACTTTTACAAAAAAAAAGAAAGAAAGAAAAATAAAGAAGAAAATAAAATAATAAAAAATTCAATTAAAATAAAAAAGGGAAAAAGTGGAGATATAAAAGGAAAGAAAAGAAATAAAATGGAAAATAAGATAAGGGAGAAAGAAGAGATTAAATAAAGGGAAAATAAAAATAAAGGAAAAAAAATAACAGGGTTATAGGGGACTTAAAAATTCTAAAAATAAAAAATAAAAAAATAGTATAAAAAAGTTTTAAAAATTTAAAAGATGGTCCTAGTAAAATTATAACTAAGGCTTTCTCTGGTGCTGTTGCGTACAGTGAGGGGTCATTTCATTTTCAGATAGTTCCTTGGTCCGGCTTGTACTTTTCATGGTCTATAAACTCCTTTCTATGCAGTCTGTGCCAACTGTAGGGATTTAATCTGTTGCTCCTGTCTGTTCCAAAGCGGTTCCCTTTGCTTATTTTAGCGTCTTCTGTTTGCTGGTATCTTCAGTGTCTATTCAGCGCTCTGGGGTTTGTCCTGGCTCCTGGTGAGTGCGCTTTCCCCGCCGCCTCTGCTCAGGCTCTCGATCACCCGCCCAGCACGGTTAGGGGCTGTGACTTCTCCCCTCCCCCGGCCCAACTGCTCGGTTTTCTCGGCGTGCAGCTGGGCGCGTCTTCTCAGGTGTGTGGAGCGCGTATCGCTGGCAGTGTCTGTCCAGAGTGCCCAGAAGTCTTGGTTAGCACCTGATTCTGCCCGCGGTTTGGCAGCTGAAGCCTCGGCGGGGCCGCGTTATGCCCACTGCTCTCCGGCAGGGGCTGGGCCTGTCCGCAGCCCGCAGCTCCGCCCGGCCGGCCTGCCTCTCAGACCAACACCCCACCGCCCTTTGTTCTGTGTGCGGGCCTGGCAGGGGGGCTTTTCTGCTGGAAAGCTACCCAGCGGTCTATCACCGGTTAGGTCCCTCAGTCTGCCCCAGGCGTTCAGTCCCAGTCCTCTCCCTAAGCGCGCTGCCTGCCCCTCCCTGAGCAGTCCTTGCTGGCTAGTGGGGGATGGGGCGCCCGGGCCGCCGCTCCACTGGGAGTTGCAGTTAGAGACGTACTCTGGGGGGCTTAATTATTTATCTGTTTTTACTCCCGGTTATTTTGCCCTCTGAGATTCGCCACAGATCCGCCAGGGAGAATGCTTCCTGGTGTTCGGAAACCTCTCTCTTTTTTGAGACTCCCTTCCCGGGATGGATCTCCGTCCCTAACTCTTTGCCTCTCTTTTTACTTTTTTTTTTGTCCTAACTCCTTTTGTCGGCAATGGGCTGCCTTTCCAGATGCTTGATGTCCTCTGCCTGCATTCAGATGTTGTTTTATGGAGTTTGCTCGGTTTTTAATGTTCTTTTGGTGTATTTATTGGGGAGAGAGTGGTCTCCCCATCCTATTCCTCCGCCATCTTAGTTCTCTCCCAAGCTGGCTTTAGAAAAGCCAGTGGAACCAGAGATCAAATTGCCAACATCTGCTGGATCATCGAAAAAGCAAGAAAGTTCCAGAAAAACATCTATTTCTGCTTTATTGACTATGCCAAAACCTTTGACTATGTGGATCACTGAAAACTGTGGAAAAATATGAAAGAGATGGGAATACCAGACCACTTAACCTGTCTCTTGAGAAACCTGTATGCAGATCAGGAAGCACCAGTTAGAACTGGATGTGGAACAACAAACTGGTTCCAAATAGGAAAAGGAGTACATCAAGGCTGTATATTGTCACCCTGCTTATTTAACTTACATGCAGAGTACATCATGAGAAACGCTGGGCTGGAAGAAGCACAAGCTGGAATCAAGATTGCTGGGAGAAATATTAATAACCTCAGATATGCAGATGACACCAATCTTATGGCAGAAAGTGAAGAACTAAAGGGCCACTGATGAAAGTGAAAGAGGAGAGTGAAAAAGCTGGCCTCAATCTCAGCATTCAAAAAACTAAGATCATGGCATCTGTCCCATCATTTCATGGCAAATACATGGGGAAGCAGTGGAAACAGTGGCTGACTTTATTTTGGGGGCTCCAAAATCACTGCAGATGGTGATTGCAACCAAGAAATTAAAAGACACTCCTTGGAAGTAAAGTTACGACTAACTTAGACAGCATATTAAAAAACAGAGATATCACTTTGTCCACAGAGATCCATCTAGTCAAGGCTATGGTTTTTCCATTGTTTATGTATGGGTGTGAGAGTTGGACTGTGAAGAAAGCTGAGTGCTGAAGAATTGATGCTTTTGAACTGTGGTGTTGGAGAAGACTCTTGAGAGTTCCTTGGACCACAAGGAGAGCCAACCAGTCCATGCTAAAGGAGATCCATCCTGGGTGTTCATTGGAAGGACTGATGTTGAAGCTGAAACTCCAATACTTTGGCCACCTGATGCAAAGAGCTGACTCAAATGAAAAGATCCTGATGCTGAGAAAGATTGAGGGCAGGAGGAGAAGGGAACGACAGAGGATGAGATGGTTGGATGGCATCACTGACTCAATGAACATGGGTTTGGGTAAACTCCGGGGCTGATGATGGACAGGGAGGCCTGGTGTGCTGCGATTCATGGGGTCATAAAGAGCTGGACACGACTGAGCGATTGAACTGAACTGAACTGAAATCATGTTTAGTGACATCTAGTGAGAGCCATCACTGTTAAAGAAAGATCTCTTTCACTCTAGAAGCTGCACGTAGTTTCAGCTGAATAATCCAGAGTTTACTGAGCAACTTTCTAGGTGTGAGGCTCTAAACTTAGTGCTAGGAATTCAAACAAGGATGTAGTATAATTTTCATGGCTGCTTCTCTTTAGGAGTTTGTAGGCTAGGCAGTGTTACGTAATGATTAAATTTACAGTGTCAAGGATCAGCCTGCAAAATGAGAATTTTATCATTACTGAATCCCTCAAAGATCCATTACCTATAAAATCAGGATAACAACAGTTCTAACACAAAGGAGTATTTTGAATGTTCAGTGAGAAAGAATTAACTAGGCAATGGAATGTGAGGAGAAAAAGGAAGACATTCCAGGTAGATCAAACAGGCTTTGAATTGTAGTATATAAATCTATAAAAAACAAAAATTTGTCCTTTGTGGCTTGAGGGGCAGGGTGTGTGCTATTTTTTTTTTTTTTTTGGCATAGAGAGATTGGAGTAGGAAGAGTTGAGGAAGACTTTGTGTTTTTAAGTTTGCCTGCTTAGTCACTCAGTCCTATCTGTCTCTTTACTACACCATGGACTGTAGCTTGGTAGGCTCCTATGTCCATAGGATTCTCCAGGCAAGAATACTAGAGTAAGTAGCCATTCCCTTCTCCAGGGGATATTTCTGACCCAGGGATATTACTGATAGGAGAGGCAAGAGATAATATAAAAGAAGCTGTTTTAGATGAAGAATAATTAATATGATCATAAGTATTTCAAATTTGGTGCCTAAATAATTTGCATATATGTCCTATATTTAGTGGTTATTTGAAAATAGATGTGTGTGCTCAATATTTAAAGGGACAGAAAAAAATAATCTGTATTAAAAGGGTTCTGAGAGCCATGAGGGAGAGAAGCCAGTGGAGTGGAGAGTTTGAAGAGAGAGTAATCAATAATCACAAACAGCACAAAAGTCATCACGTAAGATGGACATTAAAAAAATATTGAATTATTTCTACATTTAGAAGCCAAACACCTTCTAATTAAGGAGGATAAATAAAATTTATGATATATTTCATCTTAAAGGAATAGCAGTCACCAGAGTTCATAATCTATGAACACTACCCCTTATCTCATCCTCATATACTGTTTTATATGAAATAAAATGAAAATAACTGTCTTAGCAGTGAAAATATGAATAAATATACAAGTATTTTGATGCTCAAAACAGTGCTATGTTCTGGAATTATATATAATACTTCTGAATTTTAGTCAAAAGAAATTACAGCTGTTAACACAAAAAGTACAATTCAGAATTGGTTTATGATACTTATAAAGCTTAACAGATACAATGCATCTAAATGCTTTAATACTTTGTTGACCCATACCCTATGGAAAAACATTAGATTTGAAACATTTGTTCACAATTGCTTCTGTGATGAAAGAAAATAAGCTAGCACACAAGTCTCCCATATTTCACCTTTGATTTTTAAAAGTTAGCTAATAAAATTGAAGGGGAGAAAGGAAATATTGTATTTATATGTGTATATGTATGTATACACATGCACATATTTGTAGAGAAACAAATTTGAAAGCCATAAGTCATCTACACAAAGCAAAATGAAATTTGGTTAAACCTGTTATATGTATAAATGCAAACACCCCCTTTAAATGTCTTCTTTCTATCTCCCCATTTTCCCTCCCCCTCCCTTACTCCCAATACTTCTTCCTCCTACTGTCCCTCCCTCTCCCATTCATCTCTCCATCAGGACATCAGAGAGTCCAGGAGTCTACATGACCTAGTGGGACCCCTCATCCAGGAACCTTCTTGCCTTGCTTATGCCTGAGTGAGTAGCACATTTTTTAATTACTTGTGATCACTGGCTTCCATGTGGTGTGTCTAGAGTCATTAAAGGGAAGTGAGAGGCAGATGAATACTCATCTGATCAAAGAGAAACAAAGTTGATGGAATGGTTACATTAAAATACAGTACATATGTTTTAAATAATTCTACAGTTCCTTGTTTTTATTTAGACTGTAAATGTCCTGAAGCACTATTTGAGAGGAACTTAATAATTATAATATCTTTTCATTTTTTTTCTTATCATGGGGCTCCTTCAAATGCAAAGGGATGACTGGACGAATGTTAGTAAAAGGTTTATGTTTCATTCATTGTTTCAGGAAAAGCAATCAATAAAGTCACAAGCCACAATATGTTCCTAAATTTTTATAGAGTTGGGATTAATTTAATATTAAAAATTTTCAGCTAATATGCATAGATCCAAATATACATTTTGGATACCTATACAGGTAGAATAATCATCTGACACCTTTACATTTTCAAGTTTGTTATTTCAACAGTTAGACTAATTTTTTTATACCAAGAACTTTGTATAACATACAACTTGAAAGTCAAGGTGGAACTGAGAGATAAACAAATTACCATATATTTTCCAGAAATTGAATCTGAGCAATCCATATTCCAGGAGCAGGTTTAAGAGAAATGTTTTGGATGATTTGAAAGTTATCATCTTGCTTAGGAAAGCAATAAAGATGACAGCTGCTAAAACTGTATGTTCATCATACTTTATAGACTGTTGCTTCTGCCTGAATAATCAGTCATATATATGTTTTCCAAGAAATAACTCTCATAGCCCCTTGGAAGATAAGAAACTGAAGACAAGAAAAGAAAATTCCATGACCTCACATAACATATAAATAAACACATTGGAAAAATCCTAAAGTAAAATAATGAATTCAGCACTAAAAATTTCAAATTATTTAAATGAATATAAGTTCACTTATCAATATAATTTGCATTTATTATTTCTCCATATACCAAGCAAAATATTAGATGGGGATTTGAATAACATGAATCTATTTCTCCAGTGGTCTGTACAAAGAAAATCAACATGTTGAATCACTGGGAAAATTGTGATATATTTCAAATAGACACATTGTAGAGATCTTTTCCCAAAAGTAAATAATTTTTCTATGACTTCTGAAAACTGAAGTCCTAAAAAAGTAGAAATCAAGAACTCATATGGTCTCACTATTCATTTTCCATGCTGTTATTTATTTCCACTTGTGTACTTTGAATTTTAATTTTTGAGAAAGTAATGCATTCTTTTGGCTCATATGTATGTATATGTAGAGATCCAGAAATTATCATGGGTGTGTATGTGGCAGATATGCATACATATTTTCACAAAAAAACATTTATTGGAATGGTTGTAACAGCATTATGAATTTTTTAGCAGTGATGTTTTTATTTTCAATAACCTCAAACTGGAAGCCATTAAGATATTCTCATCAAACTTATCCAGGTGTTCATCAAATTATAACAGATAAATACATTCATTCAAGGGAATTAATAAACATATGCAAAGGAATGATCAACTGCAACAAAAGACAACATTTGCAGAAGATTCTCACAAACATAAGGTTGTGTCCAAGGAACCAGCTACAAACATTACACACTGTTAAGACTATCATTTATAAATCTATTTAAAATAGGGAAAACTAAAATATATTATCAGAAATCAAATTAGTAGTAGAAGTTCAGGTGGGGCTTTGAACTGCAAGGGAACACAGGAGCATTTCAGGGTCACTGGTAGTGTTCATCTCTATATTGATAGGTTGGTATGTTAATTTTTGAAAAAAAAATCATACAGTTTATCCTATGTTATTTTTTGGCAATAAATATCATGTACATTTCACACTAAAAGGATAGAAGTTGTTGTCCAATTCCTTTCTCTCCACACTTTGCTTTCCCACCAACCCCTGAATAATGTCACTCTGACCAAAGTCTCTTTTATATCTTTCCAGATCTTTTTTAAATAATTTGCTTTCTATCTTCAGTTAGTGTTTTTTTTTAACAATAAGTAACCCTGTCTGTCATTTTGCATGTTTGCAATCCATCAATAGGATAATTCCTGGAAATAGAATTGTAGCATTTCTTGGGAAAAACAAATGTATGTAAATATACTACATTCAGTGGGGATTAAAAATGTGTACTGCCACAAATTCAGATGAAATTGCCACTTTCCATGCAGCTTTGTCAATAAAGTGTGTGATCAAAATTTTTTATTTTCATCATAATATAGGTGAGAATTATTGCTCAATGTAGTATTAATACTAATATTATAATTGGACAGATTGGTTATCTCTGCATATGTTAAAGTCATTTGTATTGAATATTTTTTCTCTGAATTGTCTCCTCATGTCATTTTCCTGCTTTTCTATAGATTTATTGGTATTTTAAATATTTATTTATGGGTCTCTTTATACTTTAGGATATTAGTTTTTAACCTGTGATATTGGCTATAAATATATTTTCACATTTGACTTCATCATATTTTTCATGGCTATTCATATTTAATGTTCTCTGTAGTAAAATTTGTCAAATTTGCCATGGCTTCTGGATTCTTAAACACAGTTGGAAAGACCATCTTCTCAGATTATAAAGGGTTTCTGTATTAGTTCATTATTGCTTTAATTTTTAAAAAGCAAATCTCTGATCCACATGAAGCTAATTTCTTGATTCTATTTTTTGATCATGATGTTGATTAAACAGATATTTTCACAATCATGAAATTGTTTTGATTATGATTGTTTTGTTATGATTTCTGAAAATTTGTATATACCTTTCTCTAAGTATACCTTATACATTATATTTCATTAAAATTTTAATTTAAAAATTAGCAAATGCTGGGGCGTGAGAAAAAGTATATCTGGGTATGCTAAGCTCTCTGTGAGAACTTGACAGAATTGTGAACCCGACACATGATGTGCAGACATAATGCATTTTCCTCAGCTTTAATTTTTAATATACATAGAAAGCTAGGTCAGGAAGATCCCCTGGAGGAGGGCGTGTCAACCCACTCCAGTATTCTTGCCTGGAGAATCCCCATGGACAGAGTAGCCTGACAGGCTATAGTTCATAGGGTTGCTAAGAGTTGAACACAACTGAAGTGACTTAGCATGCATGCATGTATATGAAGAAACATGTAACACATATTTTCAAACAAACCAATCATCAAAGAAACACAACACAGAGAATCAATTGAGATGATGTCTCAATTGATTATTATTATATATTATTAATATTTAATAAAATATATTATTCTAAGAGGACTAGAAAAAAATGCTTAGTTACCAAGAAACTAATTACAAAAGGTAGTACAAGGAAACTGAACTTCAATTAGTATCTAGCCCTCTCATCCATGTCTCCTTTCACTCTTTTTCTTGCCCATTCTGCTCCATTCTTATTGGATTTATTTCTGTGTATTCAGCCTCTAGTCTTTTTTTTATTTTTAACCACTAATTACGTTTAGACGTCTGTTACCTCTACCTAGTATCCTTTTATCATCTGTCATGGTTGATTCCTATTCATCCTTCAGATCTCAAATGTTACTCTTTTAAGAAGACCTTCATGGTCTGTTTCTTTAATGTATTTTAATTTTGCTTTAAAACATTGGTCAGAGTTTTAAGTATCATAAACAAGGATGAACACTCTTGCAATTGTGTAGCTTGTTATAATCACTCCTTTGGAAGGTGCTGAATTTGAGTAGCTTACTTCCATGTAACTCATATATTGCTACTGGCTTAAGGTTGATTATAGCCTATGTGTGTCTCTTTGGACCTAGAAAATCTTGGAGGCACATAAATGTGACTGGCTCTGCTTTAAACCTAAGGGGGATTTAAAAAAAGAGAGAACATAAGAAGTGGCAGAGTGCAACAGTTTCGAGATCTTGAGAAGTTTTCCTCTTGAGCTAACTTAAGGAACATTTGAATATCAAAAAGTTTCCTAAGGGCACTAAGGAGACTGAAAGATTATAGTAAAAGAAGCTAGTAAAGAATACAGTGCCATCTATAGAGTCCCAGAATGAATCTGTAAAGGGCAATCCAGCAAATGGAGGATTTTTATGAGGATCATCAAGATTCATTTGTTCAATCAGAATGGTTTCTCTTGATTGTCTGCCTGTGCTATGTGGTGTGAATAAAGTAGAAAACATACAAAAAATCACTTTTCCCATACACCTAAATAGTATTGAACAGATAGTAAAGAAATTTTCATCATATCAAGTGATAAGATGATGCCAAAGAGAGGGACAGTATAATGTGTGAAAGAAAAATATAATCTAAACTCTGCTGGAAGAAATTTTCTAATACTGAGGTGCAGGAAAGCCATTCCGGCTTACATGATTTGGCCTGAACTTTATGTGTATCACAACAGCCTGTCTTATGCCCTGTCAAACTTACATTGTATGCCTGCTTTAACCATTAAAGAGAATAGTGCATTATTCAGATTGTTTAGAATGTCCACTTGAAGACAGGGATAAATGCTTCCTTTTCTGTGACACCAGTGCTAACACTCCTTCAAAAGTAAGTTTCCCTTCCCAGACACCAAAGTCTTGCTGACTATGTACATGCTAATCTCTGTTGAAACCTCAAAGGAATAAACCCCTGTTGTGTTTGGTGTATGTTCTTTGTTCTGACAAAGTATAAAACTGGACTGAAAATCATGCTTCTCCTGAGCAGTTTCTCAGAGCTACTGAGAGACAGCCTTCTGGGCTATAAGCCTCTGTAAAACTCTGAATAAACTAAACTTAAAACTATCAGGTTGTGCCTTTTCCTTTCAGTCAAAAATTATCAGGGTCCTACAGTAGCTGTAGCTCAATAGTTTGGTAGTTTGAGAGCAAAATAGAGATGGGAGAAAATACAAGGAGATGAATTTACCTTTAATTCTGGGAGAGTCAAGTTGCCATGAGTTCGAGCAAACTCCAGGAGATGGTAAAGGATGGGGAAGCCTGGTGTGCTGCAGTCCATGGGGCTGCAAAGAATCTGACACGATGGAACAGCAGTGAGAAGTTGCCATATCTAATGTGTGTGCCGAGTCGCTCATTCGTGTCCGACTCTTTGTGACCCCTACCAGGCTCCTCCGTCCATGGGGTTTTCCAGGCAAGAATACTGGAGTGAGTTGCCATTTCCTTCTCCAGGAGATCTTCCCAACCCAGGGATTGAACCCAGGTCTCTCACATTGTAGGCAGACACTTTACTGTCTGAGCCACCAGGGAAGTCCCACCCAAAGTCAAAAAGGTATATAAATGTAGCAAATATTTGAAAATATGCAGAAATGGTGTACTTTATGAAAAGAGCTAGAGTTGTGTTGTGTGGCCCAAAATGAAGATAAGAGACCCTACATTCTCCAAGTGAAAGTGAAAGTTGCTTAGTCATGTCCCACTCTTTGTGATCCCCTGGAGAAGGGCAGGGCTACCCACTCCAGTATTCTTGCCTGGAGAATTCCACGGACAGAGGAGCCTGGTGGGCTATATTCCACAGGGTCGCAAAGAGTAGGATGTGACTGAAGCAACTTAGCATAGCACAGCACCAAGTTACTGGCTTATAGCAGATAAGTAAATTTTCATTTCATAAATGTTCAACAGAAGGTTTAGAGATGTACCTCCAAACCTCCAAAATTACAAGCAAAACAACAACAACAAAAAAAGACCCAAACTAAAATAAACGGTGTTTTTCAATACATCTACCATTTCCCTGCCTTCTGATAAATTGGTAAAAACTGTTTAAGTCTCTAAGTCTCTGAGTATTTGTATTTCTGTGGAAATATAGCACCTTCTGCTCTAAAAATCTTTTCTCAATTATGCTAAGAATTTTTAAGGTTTAGATTCTTCATTTTTTTCGTTATTCATAGCAACTCACTATTGGGAAACAATTTTTCATGGGTCTTTCATTTTTCTACATGTCTTTGGAGCGAGGAACTGGTGATCCTTTCTGGATGCTTTTCAAGTATTTATATATTGGACAGTCAAAAGACAGATAAAAGGGGGCGAAACTAAGATGGCGGAGGAATAGGACGGGGAGAACACTCTCTCCCCAATAAATATACCAAAAGAACTTTTAAAGGCCGAGCAAACTCCAAAAACAGGAACTGAATGCTGGCAGAGGACATCGGGCATCTGGAGAGGCGACCCATTGCCGACGTGAGGAGTAACAGTGAGGAAACCTAGACTCACCCACCAGAAAACCACACAAGCCTTTCCATCCAGGAAACTTCGACAAACCACGCATCCAACCCCTCCCATAGAGAGGAATCCCCACAATAAAGGGA
>ML661885.1:31215930-31309477 GCA_007570785.1 Antilocapra americana
TACAAGCAACTCCTGCAGCTCCATTCTAGAAAAATAAACAACCCAGTCAAAAAGTGGGCCAAAGAACTTAACAGACATTTCTCCAAAGAAGATATAAAAATGGCTAACAAACACATGAAAAGATGCTCAACATCACTCATTATCAGAGAAATGCAAATCAAAACCACAATGAGGTACCACTTTACACCAGTCAGAATGGCTGCCATCCAAAAGTCTGCAAGCAATAAATGCTGGAGAGGATGTGGAGAAAAGGGAACCCTCTTACACTGTTGGTGGGAATGCAAACTAGTACAGCCACTATGGAAAACAGTGTGGAGGTTCCTTAGAAAGCTGCAAATAGACCTGCCATATGACCCGGCAATCCCACTGCTGGGCATATACACCGAGGAAACCAGAATTGAAAGAGCCACGTGTACCCCAATGTTCATCGCTGCATTGTTTACAATAGCTAAGACATGGAAACAACGTAGATGCCCATCAACTGATGAATGGATAAGAAAGCTGTGGTACATATACACAATGGAATATTACTCAGCATTAAAAAAAATTCATTTGAAGCATTTCTACTCAGATGGACGAAACTGGAGCCCATTATCCAGAGTAAAGTAAGCCAGAAGCAAAAACAACAATACAGTATATTAACACATATATATGGATTTTAGAAAGACAGTAACGAGAACCCAACATGGGAGACAACAAAAGGAATGCAGATGTATAGAATAGACTCGTGGACTTTGTGGATGAGGGTAAGGGTGGGATGATATGGGAGAAGGGCATTGAAGCATGTTAATTGTCATGTGGCTAATCAATCGCCAGCCCAGGATTGATGCTCGGGACTGGTGCAGCGAGATTTCCCGGGGGGGAGGGAGGAGGGAGGGGGGACCCGGAGGGGAAGCATATGTAAACCCATGGTGATATCATGACAATGTATGGCAAAAACAATTAAAAAAAAAAAGATAAAATCGCCTTCTGGGGCAATAGATGGGCATACTTAGAGCTCATTATAAAACACAGAGTTCCTAAGCTCAGGGTCCCTCTCTTATAATGTTACTATGTGTGTCATTTGGTCATTTTATATCACCTTATAGACATTAGAGCTTAGGGAATCAGCTCAGAAATACTGATACTGTCTTCTGCTTTCCTACGATTAATAAATTGCCCTTTTTCTCTGGCCTCATGTTTTTAAGCAGCATCTAAGGAAATGGGTCAGTCTAAATTCTGTACTTTTAAATGAGGTAGTATCTCCAGAGATATAAAGTTCTCAACACTTACGTGTGTGGGAGTCACTAGCATTGAACTTATCCTTAAATATTAAATAAAAATGTATCATCTTTCCTGCTCAAATGCCACTTTTTTTTTTTTTGAGAGACAGTTCTCTATAGATCTCTGCTGTTTGTGCATCTCTTACCAGCAGAGGCACTGGCAAATTTTGTTCTGGACTATCTTTTCAAATGTTCTTATATAGTGGGGCAGTTTGGAAGGTAAAGATAGTGTTCATGTAAAGCAGAAGACAGATTTGTAGATTTAAATAATTTAAAATATAAAATAAAAAAAAATAACGCCACCCTCTGAGGCATTTTGCTCACACCCATTATTAGGAATTGGGGATCCTTATCTGTGATACATTCCCACTGTATGTACGACATCTAATGAGTTGTTCCACATCACCCACAGGGACTTCGAGGATAAGAGAAAACATCATGAAAATGATGATTGTGTGAAGTGAGCAATAACGTCTTTTGTCTCTAACCTACAAGCCCCTTGCCTTCTGTCAACATCCATGAATCTTTGGCAAGATCCCTGAATTATTAGCTTACATGGAAGGCAAAGCCTTAGACCCTTGCTGATTTTTAAAAGTTCTGTGATATAGTCTCATAGTTCTTGAAAGTTCTGTGATTGCATTCATAATCAAGTCCTCAACTGAATAACTTTCTTACTAAATTAGAATACTAACTGAAAGAAAGTCATTCATTTCAGAGATAACACAAATAGCTCATAATTAGCATCTTATTCTCTAATGAATTAAAGTTCAAGGTGTAAAATCTAAATTACTTCAAAAGGAGGAAAAAATATTTTTAAAAAGTGCAGTTAAGTGTCTCAAAGGTTAAGGATTAGCTTATCTTATTTGCCTTGCCTGAAAAACTGACATAATTTCTAGCAGAATGAGCTCCTTACATACAGGGATGTAAGGTATTCAATTTCAGTTACCACACTATTTCTCATATTTCTTTTTACTTGAGGAGCAATTACTTAATTATCCCTTCAGTTGCTAAGGAACTTTTTTGTGGTGAAACTAGCTGTGGTGGATAACAATTCATCAACTCAATTTCCCTTAAATGCAGTGCCAAACCACTTCAAAATAAGATAATTTGCTTTTTTCTGTACAATCTACAGCCATGAATAATCAAGAGAATTAAAAAGTATACAACATTAAAGGGATAAATTTATGCAGTAATTTCAACAAAATTAAAAGACAGTGGCCTTCTAAATATTTAAAAGAAATAATGTGAAAGTCACTCAGTTGTGACTGACTTTTTGTGACCCCATGGACTGTACATGGAATTCTCCAGGGCACAATACTGGAGTGGGTAGCATTTCCCTTCTCCAGGGGATCTTCCCAACCCAGGTCTCCCACACTGCAGGTGGATTCTTTACCAGTTGAGCCATAAGGGAAGCCCAAGAATACTGGAGTGGGTAGCCATCCCTTCTCCAAAGGATCTTCCCAACCCAGGAATCAAACTGGGATCCCCTGCATTGCAGGTGGATTCTTTAGCAACTGAGCTATCAGGGAAGCCCTATTAGAACACACCACAAATACTCAACTGTATGACCTTTATTTTTTTTATTCTGGAAAACTACAAGCCTAGATTATGCTTCTATCTAGAGTCACACTTCATTTTATTATTATTTTTTTAATTTGTGTTGGAGTGTAGTTAGTTGATTTACAGTGTTTGTTAGTTTCAGGTGTTAGCTTTATGTATGCAGACACACACACACATATCCACTCTTTTTATATTCTTCTTCCATATAGATCATCACAGATTATTGAGTAGAGTTTATGTTGCCATACAGTAGAGCATTATAAGTTATCTATTTTATATATAGTAGTGAGTAGATGTCAATCCAAATCTCCCAGTTTATCCACACTGTACCTAGTAATAATCTGTATTCTATAAATATTGATTGCATCTTAGCCAATTATTGAACATATCGAACTGCTTGCCTGCTAAATTGCTTTAGTCGTATCTGACTCTGTGACTGTATGGACTGTAGCTCACCAGGCCCCACTGTCCATGGGATTCTTTAGGCAAGAATTCTTTAGGGAGTGGTTGCCATGCCCTTCTCTAGGGCGTCTTCCTGACCCAGGCATTGAACTGGCATCTCTTAAGTCTCTATTTTGAAAAGTCTACTGTTTTAAAAGTCTACTAAAAATATCCTGATCATAATACTTAATTAAATGATTCCCACAGCCAAAAAAGAATAAAAAAAACAGTCACCAGTAAACAGTCAAATAATGGAAAGAAATTGACCTAATGCCATATATGTTGAAAATTGTTGCCAGTTAAATAACCAGAAAATATTTGAAAAAAGTACTGAGCTTTCTGACATAATTCCCTATGAGCTACACCAATGAGTAGCAAAAATAAAAATAATTCTGAAAATTTGCAAAAAAAATCTTTTGTCACAATGTAGAGGCAAACAAACTGAGCAGGTATGTATTGCTTGTGATCTGAAGAAAGAAGGAATTAGAGGATGGGAGAAACAGCTCTGGAAATAGGTGAAAAGAAGGAAGGATTTGACTCTCTCAGCACATACATAATATTTCCGCTATCCCCACAAATGCACACTTACACATACATATGTGTGCACATATATTTAGATAGAGAAGTGAGAGGTGATAGAGATAGATAGATAGACAAATGATAAATCTGTTTGTGTGTTTCTATAGAGGTATATCTGGATAATACATTATTTCTCAGCAGTAGAATTTTGTTTTCACTTTATCTTTGTATGTGTCTGTATTACTTGAATTCTTTATATTAGGTATGAAATGCTTTCACAGAAAAATCATAGTATTTTAAAGTAAAATAATTTAGTATGCTTAATTTTAGGTACGTTTTATTATTGTAATGCTTAGTATTACCTAAAGCAGGATGTGGATTCTTAGTTTGAAAAGTATTCACTTAAACTTTCTTAAACAGATCCAAAAAGTGTTCTAGTTTTGTGCAATTAAGTGGTGATGGTGGTGGTGGTCTAGTTGCTAAGTCATGTCTGACTCCTGTGACCCCATGGACTGTAGCCCACCAGGCTCCTCTGTCCATGGGACTCTCCAGGCAAGAATACTTGAGTGAGTTGTCATTTCCTTCTCCAGGAATTGAACCTGAGTCTCCTGCGTTGTAGGCAGATGATTTACCAACTTAGCTATTGGGGAAGCCCACACAACTAAGTACATGATTAAGTGCATTTTAAACTGAAAATACTAGGCAATTAGTCACTTTCCATTTTATCTTCATATTATATGTAATATAGATCAGATTTCATGCAAAAGGCATTGTATGCTTTCAGTTTTCAAATGTATATCTTTTCTCAGTGATACATGATTTATATATATATATATGTATATGTATATATATAGTAAGCAAAAGTGCTCGTAGCTCAAGGAGTCTATCCCTGTCTTTAATTATGTATAATAAATGTTTCAAAGTAATTAAATGTCAAGAAAAAGTTTTTTTAATTAAATCCCTGATAAACTATATACTATATGTTTTACTTAACATTTTATCTGTAACTGTTAAGTAATAAAATTCAGAACACAAGAAAGTACACAGTCTCTCAGAAAATTAGGTCAATTACTTTTGCCACAAAACAAACCAGAGTAAAATTTATTGACTTAGAACAACTAATGCAGCTAACTCTTTATCTTGGCTGGACTCAGCTGGGCAGTTCTTCACTCCTGAAAGTGTATATCACCTGTTGGGTGATCCATATGGATGTCTTTGGTGACAGTGACAACCGACCACACATGTTGACAAATACATTTCCAAAGAAGAGAGAGATAGGCATTCAAGTTCCCTCAGAACTGGGACCTCTCTTTTCCTGTCTTTTCTATTCACACAAGTAAGTCAAAACACTAACCCTTTCTAAAAGGTTTAAGAAATAGACTTTACATATTTAAGGACGGAGCTGAAAATCCCCTTCCCCCTTTATTGTAGCTTTATGGATGTGTAAATTATATACAGAAAACTGTACATGTTTAATATTAATATATACAGTTTGATTAATTTGGGCATATACCTATATTGATTATATCACCATCACAATCAAGATTATAAACACAACCATCACCTCCAAAAGCTCCTTTGTGCCCTTTGCTTTTTTGTTAAATATTGTTCTGGGAACATTTAACAAGAGATCTAAACTTAACACATTTTTTAGTGTACAACATCATGTTGTTAACTACAAGTGTGGAGCATGTCAATGTATGTTTTACAGCAGACATCTAGAATTTACTCATCTTGTACAACAAACTTTATATCCACTGATAAATAACTTCTACGTCCCCCTCTCCCCGTCCCCTGCAACCACCATTCTATTTTATGCTTCTATAAGTTTGACTATTTTAGATACCTCATATAAGTAGAATTATGCAGTATTTGTCCTTCTGCGATGACTTATTTCACTTAACATAATGCCTTCCAAGTCCATACATGTTATTGCAAATGGTAGTTTCCTTCTTTTTAAGGCTAAATCATATTCCATTGTATGTGTGTACATATTTTATTTATCTGTCTGTTGATGCTGAACTACTTTAACATCTTGGTTATTGTGAATATTGGTGCAATGAAGGCAAGATGTCTTTGAGACAATGACTTCAGGTCTTTTGGATATGCACCCAGAATTGAGATTGCTGTTTCAGATGGTAGTTCTATTTTTATGTGGTTGGGATATAGAAAGGAGAAAATTGTGACCTGTTTTTGCAGTGTACCCAAGGACTATACCTAAAATGGGAAATCGTTATGTGTGATTTGGCTTTAACATTGATATGTGTTAATATAATCACCTACATTCATACACTTGAGGAATTTAAAGTCCCATGTATTAATTTACATGGGAGAAATTGTTGTTGGTAGCATGGCTGTTTCAGCAAGTGTTTCATAACCAATTTTAATATCTTTATTCTGATATTTCTCTGTGTGTGTATGAGTGTTGGTGGTGGTAGAGGAGAAAATGAAATGTCACAAAAGGGAAAATTATGCCCTAGGCATACTATGTGTACAGTTGTAAACTTTTATTTCATAGGTGTTGTAGGGGATACGTTGCACTGTGACAGCCTAGTTGCCTCATATGTGTTCACATTGGTCATGCAGACAGTGTGGTTTGAACCTCAGCTTTCCTGAGCCCATCATCCCCTGGAACACAAAAGAATAGAAAGCTTAGGAAAAGCTGCTCCAAGGCCAGTTTCTAGTCACCTCCTTATATTCCATAGACAGTTATAATCCCTCACTTTTTCATTATCTCCCAGGTTCTAATGAGGTATGAGGCACTCTGCCCTGTGCGCCATGGGTTATAACAGCAGTCTATAAATGCCTTCCAGGACTGGCTTCTCAGAAGCAGAGTGTCCAGAACTTACAGTGCATTGTCATCTAGCCCCTTTTATTTCAGTTTCACCCTTTTTGGTATGTGGAACAAAGAGCTTGATGAATTGTCTGCTTTAGCTACTTTTTCTTTTGTTGGCTATGTAAATAATAAAGTGTCTGAATCTAAAAATGGCTTACTGTATTTTCCTGGCTAAATCTGCATGTTAGGAAGTCTGTCAGGAGTTGGCCTGACTTGCTGCTGCGCACTTGATGGGGCTGTATTTAGAAATATGGCTGCAGCCACTGTGGCTTACCTCCTATTACTTTTGCTGTTTTTTTTTTTTTTTCCCTCCATCACAAAAACCTTAAAGCCCCAGGTAGTGTTTCTCCCTGAGAACATTAGAGAGCTCACTATATTGAACTTCCAAGAAAGTAATTGGGTTGGTTTCCAGAGCCCTGCATCTTGATGGGGATGAATCCCACAGGGTAAATTTGAAAACACATGAGCAACACTCTCCTACCCAGCTCTTCAAAAAGGTTCTTCTGCATCAACTATGAATCAATATCGTAATAACAAACTTAAACCTCGGTGTTACCCTTCTGTATATTGTGTGATCTCTGTACTCTTCCCAGCGGCAGGGAGAAATCTTTCCTTTCTTTTGTGTAAAGGCTCTGAGACTGCCTAGTTGTTAGCTATGAAAACTTTGTTGTCATTCTCCAAGACTTTGGGTATAAACAGCATAGTTTGAAATCTTAAGAGCCGCTAAGGTAGGGACACCAGATCCTTCCCCACTCTGCCTCTCACTGAGAATGTAACACCTAACCTCTGTCAATCGTAGGCTGATAAACAGACTCCTTTTATTTTCCAAGCATTTTGAGATCAGGTATTAGCATAAAAAAGTTGCAATTTCAACAAGAGATACTAATGGAAATAAATATATTTCCATGAAATGCTGTTGGTTTACACAGTCCTCATGGAATTTGTTCCATGATTTTTAATTTCAAAATCAAAATCAAGGATGTATATACTCTTAGTAACTCTTTTATTTATTTATTTACTTTACAATATCGTGTTGGTTTTGCCATACATTGACATGAATCCACCATAGGTGTACATGTGTTCCCCATCCAGAACCCCCCTCCCACCTTCCTCTCCTTCCCATCCCTCTGGGTCATCCCGGTGCACCAGCCCTGAGCACCCTGTATCATGCATCAAACCTAGACTGGTGATTTGTTTCACATATGATAATTTACATGTTTCAGTGCCATTCTTCCATATCATCCCACCTTCACTCTCTCCCATAGAGTCCAAAAGACTGTTCTATACATCTGTGTCTCTTCTGCTGTCTCGCATACAGGGTTATCATTACCATCTTTCTAAATTCCATATATATGCGTTAGTATACTGTATTGGTGTTTTTCCTTCTGGCTTACTTCACTCTTGCAATAGGCTCCAGTTTCATCCACCTCATTAGAACTGATTCAAATGTATTCTTTTTAATGGCTGAGTAATATTCCATTGTGTATATGTACCACAGCTTTCTTATCCATTCATCTGCTGATGGGCATCTAGGTTGCTTCCATGTCCTGGCTATTATAAACAGTGCTATGATTAACATTGGAGTACATATGTGTCTTTGAATTCTTGTTTCCTTGGTGTGTATGCCCAGCAGTGGGATTGCTGGGTCATATGGCAGTTCAATTTCCAGTTTTTTAAGGAATCTCCACACTGTTCTCCATAGAGGCTGTACTACTTTTCATTCCCACCATCAGTGTAAGAGGGTTCCCTTTTCTCCACACCCTCTCCAGCATTTATTGCTTGTAGACTTTTGGATAGCAGCCATTCTGACTGGCATGAAATGGTACCTCACTGTGGTTTTGATGTGCATTTCTCTGATAAAGAGTGATGTTGAGCATCTTTTCATGTGTTTGTTAGCCATCTGTATGTCTTCTTTGTAGAAATATCTGTTTAGTTCCTTGGCCCACTTTTTGATTGGGTCATTTATTTTTCTGGAATGAGCTGCAGGAGTTGCTTGTATATTTTTGAGATTAATTCTTTGTCCATTGCTTCGTTTTCTATTATTGTCTCGTATTCTGAAGGCTGTCTTTTCACCTTGCTTATAGTTTCCTTTGTTGTGCAGAAGCTTTTCATTTTAATTAGGTCCCATTTGTTTATTTTTTCTTTTATTTCCAGTATTCTGGGAGGTGGGTCATAGAGGATCCTACTGTGGTTTATGTTGGAGAGTGTTTTGTCTTTGTATTCCTATAGGAGTTTTATAGTTTCTGGTCTTACATTTAGATCTTTCATCCGTTTTGAGATTATTTTTGTGTATGACGTTAGAAAGTGTTCTAGTTTCATTCTTTTTCAAGTGGTTGACCAGTTTTCTCAGCACCACTTGTTAAAGAGATTGTCTTTTCTCCATTGTATATTCTTGCCTCCTTTGTTGAAGATAAGGTGTCCATAGGTGTGTAGATTTATCTCTTGGCTTTCTATTTTGTTCCGTTGATCTATATTTTTGTCTTTGTGCCAGTACCATACTGTCTTGATGACTGGCTTCGTAGTAGAGACTGAAGTCAGGCAAGTTGATTCCTCCAGTTCCATTCTTCCTTCTCAAGATTGCTTTGGCTATTTCAGGATTTTTGTATTTCCATACAAATTGTGAAATTATTTGTTTTAGTTCTCTGAAAAAGATGGATGATAGCTTGATAGGGATTGTATTGAACCTATAGATTTTTTTTGGTAGTATACTCATTTTCACTATATTGATTCTTCTAATCCATGAACACGGTATATTTCTCCATCTGTGTCCTCTTTGATTTCCTTCACCAGTGTTTTATAGTTTTCCATATATAGGTTTTTTGTTCTTTAGGTAGATATACTCTTAACTATTTTATTCTTTTCATTGCAATGGTGAATGGAATTGTTTCCTTAATTTCTCTTTCTGTTTTCTCATTGTTAGTGTATAGGAATGCAAGGGATTTTTGTGTATTGATTTTATATCCTGAAACTTTACTATATTCATTGATTAGCTCTAGTAATTTTCTGGTCGAATCTTTAGGGTTTTCTATGTAGAGGATCATGTCATCTGCAAACAGTGAGAGTTTTACTTCTTGTTTTCCAATCTGGATTCCTTTTATTTCTTTTTATGCTGTGATTGCTGTGGCCAAAACTTTCTTAGTAACTCTTTAAGAACACATCCATTATCTAAAAATAATTTGTCTTCCTTTGTTTTGGAGCTTTAATTATTTTTATATTAAAAAATGATCATGGATTTATGATGTGCTTGACCAAAGCTGGAATATATTGAGAATGTCTTATTGAAAAATTCCAAATTTATTTCTGTCTGATATGAAGTTCCTAATATTCTACCTTACTGCATCTAGTGTATAGATTTTTGAAAATCTAGACTTTTTATTGCATTAAAAAATATTTAACAGAACACTAGTGCTTTTTACTAATAGAAAAATAGAGTTTGTAACAAACTGACTCATCTCTCAGATTATTTTCAGGAATAAAATGTGTACTTTCTAAGAATCATGAAGAATATGTTTCTTGCATTATTATGTTTATATATTTGTGCCTAAAGTTAACAAGCTGGTGTATTAAAATACTTTAAATGAAAAGTTAAGATATGATTAACCAGAGTGAGAAGAAAAATGCAGTTGAATATTCAGATACAGAAATTGTCTTCAAGTCTGTCGGTTTTGTTTTTCGTTTCAGAGAAATCAGTGATTTTTGACAGGTGTGAATTGCAGCAATGATACAATTTACCCCAGAACATTCAAAATGATTTTTAAACAGAAGTGATTCATCTTTATTTTTATTCTAATGCATTTTGTATTCTAGGATAGCGCTGAGATTTTCATGCAGGAAAATGATTTTGTGAAAAGAAAATGTATCATTTGGGAACTTAAATGCATAGTCAAATGCTAGTGAGTAAATGCAATACTGTGCACATGAAGATTTTTTTTCAAGAATAGTGAGCCTTTACTTATTACACTTGAAATATCTAGGCACTTCAAAATGGTTTTATGACTGTAGATAATTTTAAATCATAAAAGAATGTATGAACCCTTTAAAGTATAACATTGAACAGTTTTATAAATATTTACATGTAGGCTTTTATTATTTTAAGAATATCTTCTTCTTTTTATATTCCCACTTTATATGCCAGATTCTGTCTTTAACATTTATTCTAAAGAAATATGAAAGGGTTCAAATTCCTAATTGCCTATTGAATTGTTCTAAGGCTAATTAGGGAACTTCCCTGTAGCTCAGATGGTAAAGAATCTGCTTGCAATGCAGGAGACCCTGGTTTGATCCCTGGGTCAGGAAGATCCCCTGGAGAAAGAAATAGCAACCCACTCCAGTATTCTTGCTTGGAGAGTTTCATGGATGGAGGAGCCTAGAAAGCTCCAGTCCATGGGGTTCAAAGAGCCAAACACTACTGAAGCAACTTAGTACATAAGGCTAATTAAGGACCCTAAAAATTATAAAAGAAAAATAAAGAGCCTGCAGTTTGGATGTTTTTGTGAGTCATGTTTATTCTTTATTTTGTACATTGTTCAAATGACTCAGCAAAAACCTAGGATGTAATGTAATATGTTGCTGTCACTTCATCTTCTGTCCCCATATGTGGTTACTACAGCAATGTAATTGTATGGTATTGATTTTTTGACAATTGCCATATCTAAAATCTAGTGTTTATCCCTACTGCCATCAAACTATGAGTATTTTTCTTGGGAAATATTCTCTCTGCTTCCATAATAAATAAATATTATTTATTTATGGTACAGATTAAATGAAAAAAATATGCTCAAGAATTAGAAATTGAGAATATATTCCAAGCTTTACAAATATGGCATGACAAAGGATCCTGTGAGTGATTTTGCAAGTCAAACGTCCTCAACTCCTCTTTCAAGAATAAAGGAATGCCTTCATAATTAAGTTATATAACTTCTTGGCATAATTCTCAGAGGTTAACAGAGAAAAATCAGAACTGAGAAAGATGTATAATTCAGATCTGGAATGAATCTTTGCTATTAATTTAGTATATCTATTATGAGTTAGGAAGAGACTGCTCTCCTATCAGAGCTAAAAAGAAAAGTACACATGACAAAAATAAATTCATTGTGTCTCAAACTGAGCACTACACAGACCTGAGACATTGTATTTTACACTACAACTCTTCAAATAATTATGTTTATTTAACACATTAGGAATTTCAGAAAATGAGGTAGAGTAAGGCAGAATAAGATTAGAAATTGAAGACCTCTCATTTTCATTTTGCCTAATGCTCAGTTCATAGGTCAACAGATCTGAAGCCAACTCTCCTCTCAGTATCAAGACTCAAATCAGGTCTTATATTTTATTTTGTTGTTGTTATTGTTAGTCTCTAAATCATATCTGACTCTTTTGTGACTCCATGGACTGTAGCCCACCAGGCTCCTCTATCCATGGAATTCTCCAGGCAAGAATACTGTGTGGGTTGCCATTCCCTTCTTCCAGGTATCTTTCTGACCCAAGGATCAAACCCTTTTCTCCTGCATTGGCAGGCGGGCTCTTTACTGCTGAGCCAACAGCTGTGCTTATTCTCTCAGTTGTGTCAAACTCTTTGCAACCCTATGGACTGTAGCTCACCAGGCTCCTCTGTCCATGGGTTTCTCCAGGCAAGAATACTGGAGTGGATTGCCATGCCCTCCTCCAAGGGATCGTCCCATTCCAGGGATTTAACCCAGTTCTCTGGCATTCGCAGGCAGATTCTTAACCGCCTGAGTCACCAGTGAAGCCTGCTGAGCCAACAGAGAAGGTTTTTATTCTGTGGTTCAGACTGTAAAGAATCTGCCTGCAATGTGAGAGACTTGGGTTCGATTCCTGGGTCCTGAAGATCCCTGGAGAAGGGAATGGCTACCCACTCCAGAATTCTTGCCTGGAGAACCCCATGAACAATGGAGGCTGACTGGCTACAGTCCACGGGAATGCAAAAAGTAGGACACGACTGACGCTTTCACTCCTTTTATTCTGTTAGTTGTGTTTAAAGTTTCCACTTCAGTTTCAAGTCAGAAAATGGGTGGAATCCTTTATCACAGCAGTCCCCAACCTTCTTGACACCAGGGACCGATTTCGAGGAAGGCAATTTTTCCAAGGACCAGGGTGGGGATGGTGGGGTTGATGTCAGAATGATATAAGAGCCTTACATTTATCGTGCACATCAGATGACCAGTTTAGCTAATACTGTGGGCAGGAATCCCTTAGAAGAAATGGAGTAGCTGTCATAGTCAACAAAAGAGTCTGAAATGCAGTACGTGGATGCAATCTCAAAAACAACAGAATGATCTCTGTTCTTTTCCAAGGCAAACTGTTCAATATCATGGTAATCCAAGTCTATGCCCTGACCAATAATGCTGAAGAAGCTAAGATGAATGGTTCTATGAAGACCTACAAGACTTTTTAAAACTAACACCCAAAAAGATGGCCTTTTCATTCTAGGGGACTGGATTGGGAAAGTAGGAAGTCAGGAAACACCTGAAGTAACAGGCAAATTTGGCTTTGGAGTACAGAATGAAGCAGGGCAAAGGCTAATAGAGTTTTGCAAAGAGAACACACAGGTCATAGCAAACACCCTCTTCCAACAACACAAGACAAGACTTTACACAAGGTATGTCACCATGTGGCCAACACCGAAATCGGATTGATTATATTCTTTGCAGCCAAAGATGGAGAAGCTCTATACAGTGGGCAAAAACAAGACTGGAAGTTGACTGTGGCTCAGATCATGAACTGCTTATTGGCAAATTCAGACTTAAATTGAAGAAAGTGGCGAAAACCACTAGACAATTCAGGTATGACCTAAATCAAATCCCTTATGATTATACAGTGAAAGTGACAAATAGATTTAAGGGACTAGATCTGATAGACAGAGTGCCTGATGAACTATGGACAGAGGTTTGTGACATTGTACAGAAGATAGGGATCAAGATCATCCCCAAGTAAAAGAAATGCAAAACAGAAAAATGGCTGTCTGAGGAGGCCTTACAAATAGCTGTGAATAGAAGAGATGCAAAAAGCAAAGGAGAAAAGGAAGGATATACCCATCTAAATGCAGAGTTCCAAAGAATAGCAAGGAGAGGTAAGAAAGACTTTCTCAGCTAGTAATGCAAAGAAATAGAGGAAAACAATAGAATGGGAAGGCTAGAGATCTCTTCAAGAAAATTAGAGTTACCAAGGGTACATTTCATGCAAAGATGGGCTCAATAAAGGACAGAAATGGTATGGACCTAACAGAAACAGAAAATATTAAGAAGAGTTGGCAAGAATATGCAGAAGAATTGTACAAAAAATATTTTCATGACCCAGATAATCACGATGATGTGATCACTCACCTAGAGCCAGACATCCTGGACTGTGAAGTCAAGTGGGCCTTACAAAGCATCACTACAAACAAAGCTAGTGGAGGTGATGGAATTCCAGTTGAGCTATTTCAAACCCTGAAACATGATGCTGTGAAAGTGCTGCACTCAATATGCCAGCAAATTTGGAAAACGCAGCAGTGGCCACAGGACTGGAAAAGGTCAATTTTCATTCCAATCCCAAAGAAAGGCAATGCTAAAGAATGCTCAAACTACCGCACTATTGCACTCATCTCACAAGCTACTGAAGTAATGCTCGAAATTCTCCAAGCCAGGCTGCAGCAATACATAAACCATGAACTTCCAGAAAATCAAGCTGGTTTTAGAAAAGATAGAGGAACCAGAGATCAAATTGCCAACATCTGATGGATCATCGAAAAATCAAGAGAGTTCCAGAAAAACATCTATTTCTAAGTCAAAAAGGCTTTATTGACTATGCCAAAGCCTTTGACTGTGTGGATCACAATAAACTGCGGAAATTCTTGAAGAGATGGGAATACCAGACCACCTGACCTGTCTCTTGAGAAACCTGTATGCAGGTCAGGAAGCATCAGTTAGAACTGGACATGGAACAACAGACTGGTTCCATATAGGAAAAGGAGTACATCAAGGCTGTGTATTGTCACTGTGCTTATTTAAATTATATGCAGTGTACATCATGAGAAATGCTGAGCTGGAGGAAGCACAAGCTGGAGTCAAGATTACTGGGAGAAATTTCAATAACCTCATATATGCAGATGATACCACCCTTATAGCAGAAGCGAAGAACTAAAGAGCCTCTTGATGAAAGTGAAAGAGGAAAGAGTGAAAAAGTTGGCTTAAAGCTCAGAAAACAAGATCATGGCATCTGGTCCCATCACTTCATTGCAGATAGATAGGGAAACAGTGGAAATAGTGGCTGACTTTATTTTTCTGGGCTCCAAAATCACCACAGATGGTGATTGCAGCCATGAAATTAGAAGACGCTTACTCCTTATAAGAAAGGTTATGACCAACCTAGATAGCATATTAAAAAGCAGAGACATTGTTTTGCCAACAAAGCTCCATCTAGTCACGGCTATGGTTTTTTCAGTATTCATGGATGGATATGAGAGTTGGACTATAAAGAAAGCTGAGCACAGAAGAATCGATGCTTTTGAACTGTGGTGTTGGAGAAGACTCTTGAGAGTCCCTTGGACTGCAAGGAGATCAAACCAGTCCATCCTAAAGGAGATCAGTCCTGGGTGTTCACTGGAAGGACTGATATTGAAACTAAAACTCCAATACTTTGGCCACCTGATGTGAAGAGCTGACTGATATGAAAAGACCCTGACATTGGGAAAGATTGAGGGCAAGAGGAGAAGGGGACAACAGAGGATGAGATGGCTGGATGGCATCACCAACTCAATTGACATGAGTTTGGGTGTACTCTGGCAGTTCGTGTTGGCCTGGGAGGCCTGGTGTGCTGCAGCTCATGGTGTTGCAAAGAGTCGGACATGACTGAGCGACTGAACTGAACTGAGGTTTGCCACAGCTTTTCTTTCAAGGAGCAAGCATCTTTTAATTTCATGGCTTTTTTAAATACCTGCAATGAACATGCCTGAGGCGAACAACTGACTCATTGGAAAAGACCCTCATACTGGGAAAGACTGAAGGCAGGAGGAGAAGCGGACAACAGAGGATGAGATTGTTGGATGACATCACTGACTTGATGGACATGAGTTTGAGTAGGCTCAGGGAGTTGGTGATGGACAGAAGCCTGTCGTGCTGCAGTCCATGGGGTCACAAACAGTCGGACATGACTGAGCAACTGAAATGAACTGAATAAGTAATTGGAATTTGAAATTAAAAATAACACTATATATAATATGGCCCATTATCTGACATACATCTAAATATAATAAAATGTGCCAATTTATTATAGGGAAAAATCTAAAGATGATAGGTCAAAGAAGAACTTAGTAAATTAAGGGATATTACATGCATTAATCAAAAGACAATGTTGTTAATATGTTGATTCTTCCCAAGTCAATCTCAATACAATACAAATTCCAACAAGCTATTTTATGAGTATCAGTAAATTGGTTTTAAAGTTTATACGGAAAGACAAAATAGCCAGCACATTTATGAAAAAGAACAAAGTTGAACTTAAAGACATCTAAAACTACCGTAATTAAGACAATACAGATTGATGAAAGAAGGGGCATATAAATCAATGCAGCACAATAGAAAGCTGGGAAATAGACACACAGATATAATCAACTGATCTTTGAGAAAGGAGCAACGAGAAGAGATGATGGTGTTTTAACAAATGATCCTGGAAATTGGATATCCATATGGAGACAAATGAATCTAGACATAGAATCTTTGATCTCCCTCACAATAACTCATAACCCTAGCTTTAGCAGAAGGAAAATATGCCAGTATTAGGACATTCTACAGAATACCTGACTGGTACTCTTAAAAACTTTCAAGGTTATTTGAAACAAAGAAAGAGCTAGAACTGCCACAGAGAAAGGAGCATAGAGACCTGACAACTAAACATATGTTATCCTACATAGGATCCTAGAACTGTAAAGGACAGGAAGTACAAGTTAATAAAATCTAAAGAAACCATTAATTCATAATAATGTGCTAATCTTGGTCATGAATTGTCATAAAGATTTCTTACAAATGTAAAATGTTAACAGGGAAAACTGGCTACTGGATATATGGGAACTGTACTCTCAATTCTTCTACAATTAAAAAAGCCCTATGAGATACAACTTAATTAAAAAGGATGAAAGCAAGTGTAATAATGTCTGTGTGAGGATCAGATGAGATCATGTAGGAAAAAAGCACTTGAACTAATATTATAAAGCTCCATACACAGTTTCTTGTTGTAAGAAAATAATTTTCCCTTACATCTGGTTTAACATGTGTGTTAAAATGGGGACTCTTACTGGTTTCTGAATTAGTAAGAGTTATAACTGAATTATATTTAATTGATTCAAGAAGGAATACTATATATTCTAGAATTCTCATAGTGTCCAATTGGTTCATAAAGGGTTTTAAGCATTTAAACTGTATAATATAATGATTTGAAACTTGCTCAGGGAGAGAAGATTTGTCTTTAAAAATTAGCTAATTATCTAACAGACTGCTTTTATAATTTCCTATGCCCACAAACATAATGTTACTTTAGTAAAGCTGAAATAAAGTTGGGATGTATTCTTATAAATTTTCTTTCATACAGTGCTTTAATCAATATAATGTTCAGAATTCAAAGCTACCTTTAAATGTTTTTCAGAATAAGGAAGACTTAATTTGGGTATATGTAAAGAGTTTAGATTTATGCATAATAAAAAGTCCAAAATATAAAGAGTGGGGAATTATGAACTTTCTAAATCAACTGAATTTTTTGACTTTTACTTTCAATGAAAATCAGCCACTCAGCAATAAATCAAGCATTTATTTTTAACTGGCTCTCTAGATTTTTCTAAACTTTCTAACAAATGTTTATATTGAAAGAAGTAATATTCTTTTTTAAAAAAGATTGAAACCAGAAAGTTTGAATAGAACACCTGGTAAATTATTAAACTGTTTAATATTTATACCTCTTGGCACTCATTTTGTGTGGTATACTTGACCAAAGTGTAACTTGTATCTT
Organism: Antilocapra americana; assembly: GCA_007570785.1. Lineage (NCBI taxonomy): Eukaryota > Metazoa > Chordata > Mammalia > Artiodactyla > Antilocapridae > Antilocapra > Antilocapra americana. Next base: position 31,233,547 of record ML661885.1, read on the forward strand.
TTTTCTCTACCAAAATTGAAAAGTTATGTTCAGTTCTTCTTCAATTAGCCAGTTCTCTTTACTTGCAAGGGCAGTGGTAGTTCAAATGTAATTCTTATTGTTTAAGACATTTTATTAATATTTAAAGATAAAAAAATGTGTTTCAGTGGCTTAATTACTTCACATAGTGACTTATAATATCATTTGAGCTCAGATATTGTTAAGGTGAATATGTTTATTAAAGAGAGAGAATGGAAAAAGGAAGAAAGGCAATGCCAAAGAATGCTCAAACTACCACACAATTGCACTCATCTCACACGCTACTGAAGTAATGCTTAAAATTCTCCAAGCCAGGCTGCAGCAATACATAAACCATGAACTTCCAGATGTTCAAGCTGGATTTAGAAAAGGCAGAGGAACCAGAGATCAAATTGCCGACATCTGATGGATCATCGAAAAATCAAGAGAGTTCCAGAAAAACATCTATTTCTGCTTTATTGACTATGCCAAAGCCTTTGACTGTGTGAATCACAATAAACTGAGGAAAATTCTTGAAGAGATGGGAATACCAGACCACCTGACCTGTCTCTTGAGAAAACTGTATGCAGGTCAGGAAGCACCAGTTAGAACTGGACATGGAACAACAAACTGGTTCCAAATAGGAAAAGGAGTACATCAAGGCTGTATATGGCCACCCTGCTTATTTAACTTATATACAGAGTACATCATGAGATACGCTGGGCTGGAGGAAGCACAAGCTGGAGTCAAGATTGCTGGGAGAAATATCAATAACCTCAGATATGCAGATGACACTACCCTTATGGCAGAAAGTGAAGAAGAACTAAAGAGCCTCTTGATGAAAGTGAAAGAGGAGAGTGAAAAAGTTGGCTTAAAGCTCAACATTTAGAAAACAAAGATCATGGCATCTTGTCCCATCACTTCATGGCAGATAGATAGGGACATAGCGGAAATAGTGGCTGACTTTATTTTTCTGGGCTCCAAAATCACTGCAGATTGTGATTGTAGCCGTGAAATTAAAGGATGCTTACTCCTTGGAAGGAAAGTTATGACCAACCTAGACAGCATGTTAAAAATCAGAGACATTACTTTGCCAGCAAAGGTTCCATCTAGTCACGGCTATGGTTTTTCCAGTAGTCATGCATGGATGTGAGAGTCGATGCTTTTGAACTGTGGTGTTGGAGAAGACTCTTGAGAGTCCCTTGCACTGCAAGGAGATCCAATCAGTCCATCCTAAAGGAGATCAGTCCTGAGTGTCCATTGGAAGGACTGATGTTGAAGCAGAAACTCTAATACTTTGTCCACCTGATGTGAAGAGTTAACTCATTGGAAAAGATCCTGATACTGGGAAAGATTGAGTGCAGGAGGAAAAGAGGAACGACAGAGGATGAGATGGCTGGATGCCATCACTGACTCAATGGACACAGGTTTGGGTAGACCTAGGGAGTTGGTGATGGACAGAGAGGCCTGGAGTGCTGAGGTTCATGGGGTCGCAAAGATTCGGACATGACTGAGCGACTGAACTAAACCAAACAGAACTTGTTAGTTGTCAGTAAAGCAGCCTGGAGCTTTCCCACATTGTATCTTATTGAATAATACTATAAGTTTTAGTCACTCTACCGTGTCTGACTCTTTGTGACCTCATGGACTGTAGCCCACCAGGCTCCTCTGTTGATGGAATTCTCCAGGCAAGAATACTGGAGTGGGTTGCCATTCCCTTCTCCAGGGGATCTTCTGGACCTAGAGCTCGAACCTGGATTTCTTGCACTGTAGGCAGATTCTTTACCTTCTAAGCCACTAGGGATGCCACCATAAGAGGGATGTATTTTTATTGTTCTTTTAAACAAGAGAGAACTGAGGCTCTTAATCTGTAGATAAGTAACTGTGGGAAATTATGTAGCCCTTAGCATATAGTGGAGGCTCCCAAATTTTGGCATATCTGACTCCAAAATCCATCTACTTCCTTCTATTCAGCAAATCATTATAATCATTGTCTCTGTTTCTACCCTGTAAATAATCTTTTAGTTCCCCAAATCAAATTAAAACGTATAGGCCAATTTCCTATATGAGTAAAAAAAGAAGAAGAATATTGTGCAAAGACAGAGGTAGACATACATTGTAGTTATGCTGCCACAAGCCAAGAAATACCTGGGACTTTCAGAAGCTGAAAGAAGAAACTGACCTCCTCAAATTTGGCACTTTATAGACACTTTATTGTCACTAGATTGACACTTCACTTCTCAGCAGAAAACACCACAAACATATATTTTGAAATGCATTCATGGAGGTCATAGGTACCCTGAAGTTCTAGTGAAGGTGAAGTCACTCAGTCGTGTCCAACTCTTTGTGAACCCATGGACTGTAGCCCTACTAGGCTCCTCGGTCCATGGCATTTTCCAGGCAAGAATACTGGAGTGGGTTGCCATTTCCTTCTCCAAGAGATCTTCCCGACCCAGGGACTGAACCCAGGTCTCCTGCATTGTAGGCAGATGCTTTACCGTCTGAGCCACCAGGGAAGTTCTAGGTTAAGTATTAAAATATATATATATATATATAGCATAGAGAAATGGGCCTTTTCATGATACATGTAGCTGCTTGTAAATCTATATGTAAGAACTTGAAACTGAATAATCTTGTGAAGTTTCTCTTTCTCTGATTTGAAAGTTGGTAAGTATATCATCAAAAGACTGAATCACTCTGCTACATTCTGGTAATAAATAGTAGGAAGACAGATGGTTATAAAAAGACATTTAAAGTAGAAACTTGGAGGACAGTCATTTCAAAGTTTCTTTTTTCTGAAAGTGACATAGTGGTCATACTTTATAAATCTACCACAGTCATTTAGAATGTTTTTCCTCCTTAAAGTAAAGAAAGAAAGAACAAACTAAGGAAAACATTGTGGCACAAATAGAAATGACGTACTAAATAAAAGTTATGCATATTTATCAAAGAAAAGCATTGTTGAAGAAATGTTAATGAATGTGTTAAATAAGTAACTAGAATGATAATCATAACATACAAAAGGTGAATCAGAGATGGTTGCAGGTGACTTCATATACATCATCATCAGGACGTATTGTATCATTTTTTTTCCTACAGATTATTCAAGTAGAGACTTTAGGTAATATTTGAAAATAAACATGTAAACATGATTTCAGTCTTCTTTTCTGGAGGAATAAGTCTGAGGACTTCTCCTTACTTCAGCCAGTAGTCAACACTAGATCCAAAAAACCTAGCTAAGTTCTTTTTTTTTTTTTTTTTGCTTTGATATTTCTATGCAGAAACAATGATTGCATTTTTTACTAGATAGAAATCCAGTTATATAAGCACTTTTTATCTCTGCTATACTCTTGCCCATCTTTGCTTTCCATTTATTATCTATTTAGATATTCAATGTCATTCCACAGTTGGGCTTTCTAAATTATGTTCTCAGTCATTCAGTCATGTCCAACTTTTTAAACCCTATAAACAGTTGTCTGCCAGGTTCCTCTGGTGGCTCAGACGGTAAGGCGTCTGCCTACAACGCAGGAGACCTGGGTTCAATCCCTGGGTCGGGAAGATCTCCTGGAGAAGGAAATGGCAACCTACTCCTGTATTATTACCTGGAAAATCCCATGGATGGAGGAGCCTAGTAGGCTACAGTCCATGGGGTTGCAAAGAGTCAGACATGACTGAGTGACTTCAGTTGCTCACTCACTCTCCAGGTTCCTCTGTCCATGAGATTTTTCCAGGCAAGAACACTGGAGTGGGTTGCCATTTCTTCCTTCATGGAATCTTCCCAACCCAGAGACTGAGCCTTTGTCTCCCGTGTCACCTGTGTTGCAAGAGGACTTTTTACTGCTCAGTCACTGAGAAAACCCTTTCTAAATCAAGAGGCATACAATTTATTCTCAGAGCCCATATCCAACAGCAGATTTCCTGATACACCTTTTGGTTTCACATCCTGACTGATGTCAAGGTATTATAAAGGTAAAGACTCACAGAACTGACCCTTGTACCTTGGTAATAGAATTAAATTTACAGTTAACCTTAATTTGTTTACAAAGGGTGAATTTATGGGTCATATCTTTAGAAATGTGATCTGTTGAATTCAATCATGTGTTCTATTTTGAACATTGATATTCTCTTTAGGAAACTTTATGCTCAAGACTCTCAGATCAAATAAAAGAAAAATGTTTTAAAGTGGAAAACATGTAGTTGCAAACTTGAATCCATTGCCATCCTCTCATTGCTATTTTCTGACCCTGGAAACCCTTCTGGTAGTTTATTTCAATAGCTCAGTTTTGTCTGACTCTTTGTGACTCACGTCTGACTCATGTCCATCAAGTCTGTGATATCATCCAACCATCTTGTCCTCAATTGTCCCCTTCCTCCTTCAATCTTTCCCAGCATAAGTGTCTTTTCTAAGGAGTCAGCTCATTGCACAAGGTGGCCAAAGTATTGGAGCTTCAGCTTCGGCATCAGTACTTCGAATGAATATTCAGGACTGATCTCCTTTAGGATGAACTGGATGGATCTCCTTGCAGTCCAAGGGACTCTCAAGAGTCTTTTCCAACACTATAGTTCAAAGGTATCAGTTCTTCAGCACTCAGCTTTCTTATATTCCAACTCTCACTTCCATACATGACTACTGGAAAAACCATAGTTTTGACTAGATGGACCTTTATCAGCATAGTAATTGTCTCTGTTTTTTAATATGCTGTCTGGTTTTGTCATAGCTTTTCTTCCAAGGAGAAAGTGTCTTTGAATTTCATGGCTGCAGTCACCATTTGCAGTGATTTTGGAATCCCCCAAAATAAAGTCCCTCACTGTTTCCATTGTTTCCCCATCTATTTGCCATGACATGATGGGACTGGATGTCATAATCTTAGGTTTTTGAATGCTGAGTTTTAAGCCAGCCTTTTCACTCTCCTCTTTCACTTTCATCAAGAATCTCTTTAGTTCCTCTTCACTTTCTGTCTTCTAGTCGAGTCCTTGCTTAATTTCTTCTCCCATTCAATTCTCCAATTCAACATACTAATCTGACTTGCTAATTCAACACTAAACCTTTTCACCACCTCTTTTGAATTAATAGTGTTTCAGTCATGTATTCCAATTTCCTATGAGGCCAACAGTCAGAGAGTGATAAGGAATATGGTATGTCCAGCTCATAGTATGTTTTCTTCAGTAAAATGTGTACCTTGAGAGAAAAAAAAAAGTTATTAAGTGAACTACATCGATAAAGAACATTATGTCCCAAACATTAATTGTATTTTCCAGAGTGCTTTGAATCTAAGTAAGTAGAGCCTAATATGGCATAGGTGTCAAACTCAGTGAGCTTCCCTGGTGGCTCAGACGGCAATAAATCCAATCCCTGAATCCCTGGTTTGGGATAATCTCCTGGAGAAGGGCATGACAACCCACTCCAGTATTCTTGCCTGCAAAATCCTAAGGACAGAGGAGCCTTCCAGGCTACAGTTCATGGGATTGCAAAGAGTTGGACACGACTGAATGACTAAGTACAGCCCAGTCAAACTCAGTAACATCTAATTGTGGCTTGTGGTGCTCTCAGAAAGGTTGATTGTAATCTATTTGTGAACGTGCCATCTTTTCCCCTCAGGGAAATTCACCCACTTCCATTTTCAAGCAATTTCCTTTTTTATTGTCATTGGGTTTAGATTTTTTCTCAGATGCCCAGTGTTCTTTGAGCCTCCTGATATAATGCCTGAATATGTACATAAACGCCTATATCATGAACCCAGCTATCTTGCTAAATATCTGCCTTAGCATTTCAATCCTCTTTTGGGTCACCATTGAGATTTTTTTTTTGGTAGACATCCATGTGACCCATTTTAACTCTTTCTTTAAGTTCCATAACTCAGGTGGCCTGTAAGAGTTTTTCTTTGTTTGTATGTATTTTTGTTTGTTTGTTTTTGCTAGCCATCTTCTACAACCTCACATTTAGCCACATAACAAAGCTACTGCATACACACCAAGATCTGGTAAATATATAAATACTAACCAGAAATTGTCCTAAATTCATTCACAGTTAAGTAGATATCTCTCAACTCTGCCCATGTTTCAATTTGCTTTTATTGAGATTATGCCATTTGCTTAATATTACTGCTGAGCTTTGCAGGTGACTCAGTGGTAAAGAATCCACCTGCCAATGCAGGAGATGCAGGAGATGTGGGCTCGAATCCTGGGTCAGGAAGATCCCTTGAGGAAGAAATGGTAACCCACTTCAGTATTCTTGCCAAAAAAAATCCCCTGCATTAGAGATCCTGGCAGGCTACAGTCTCTGGGGTTAAAAAGAGTTGGACATGACCGAGCGACTGAGCACATGTGTACACACACACACACAGACGGTTATTAATGCTAATTTCCAAATACCTGTGAAACCTTCAATTCAGAACAGTTTGCGTAATCTCTTTTGAGATGTCATGGGACTCAGACCACAGAGTAATGGGAACATAGAATTCTCAAAGAGATCTATTACTGGCCTGATGGGCAGAGTAACAACTTGCTCATATACACTGTAGATGATGAATTTTCCCTTTAGTATTTATTTGACAACACTATTTCTATTTCTTTGTTGTGTCACTCCCCTCAAAAATCTTTCTGATATTACCCAAGACAAGATGTCTTGAAAATTATCTGAGGTCCTTCAATGGTGGGAGTGGTTTAGAAGTTATCAATTGTATTTCAAATGGTTTATATGAGCCGCTATCTCAGGAAGAGAGAAAAGCAAATAAGCTCCCCTAAGGAATCCTATTAAATTTCTGCCAAAACTACTATATATTTATTCTTATTGTGCAGATGGCAAATTTCATCTGAACAGTTGATTCATAGGGTCTAAGTGAGTTTGTGCTATCACTCTAGTTTTTGTTTTTGTTTTAAATCATTAACTTCATCTCAAAATTTCCTCAAATTAGATATATCTTTGGTGGCATTGTGACTCAGCACTGGGGTCAAAAATAATTCCTAGAGAAGGAATTTTGCCAAACTCAAATATTTCTGCAATTCTCTGGAATTCTTGATTATTATAAAGATGTTAGAGGTAATTTATTTTTAATGATTTGATTACTCTCTCTGTTCTAGTGCATATCATTCCCAGGAATGCACAAATTGGTCTGGGATTTGTTATGTTAGCTAGATTGATGAACCAGGCTCCATTTGTTATGTATGTCCCTATAGTTTTTTCTTCTTCCTGAGTTTCTTCCTCTGATGATGCAATTATCATGATATAGTCAATATAGTGTACAAATATGTTTTTGATGCTAAACCTGGATAGCTCAGCAGGTAAAAAATGTGCCTGCAATGCAGGAGACACAGGAGACACAGGTTCGATCCCTGGGTTGGGAAGATCCTTTGGAGAAGGAAATGGCAACCCACTCCAGTATTCTTGCCTGGAAAATTCCCTGGACAGAGGAGCCTAGTGGGCTACAGTTCAAAGGGTTTCAAAGAGTCGAACATGACAAAGCAACTAAGCACAGAATTTTGATAGTTTTTAGTGCCTTCAGATTTGCATTGTCCAGTATGAAAGTCACCCTCCACAAGTGGCTTTTTAAATTTGAAGAAATAAAATTTAACCAAAAAAAAGTCAGATAGTCTACTAATTACATTTCTAATATGCAGTAGTCACTTGTCTAATCTATTGGCAGTGTATTTCAAGAACATTTCCATCATTATCAAAAAGTTCTATTAGTAGCACTGCAGTAGATTATGAAAATAAGTCAGCCAATTCAAATTTTACCATGGCAAATATCCCCTAAATTCCTTTACATGAGGGTACAATTTGCACCTGGCTGGATTCTGAAATTAGAATGGAAAAGATGTTGTTACCCAGGTTTTTACTAACCCCTTTGCTCTTTTGGTCAAACTATGTGCTAATTGCATAGCTTGTTTCTATCACTTCAGAAAGAGCTGACACAAATAGAAGAACCACCTTGCTTAATACTACGTAGTCTAGTTTTGACTTCTAGGAACCATCTGTCTTATGCACTAGCCAGGCAGTATCATTCAACAGGACATTATTATGAGTCAATATTCCCACAAAAATTTCCTTGACAAGATCAGCAACCTCTTAGTGACCTCCAGAAGTTCTACATAGCCAAATGTTTACTAGTGAGGAAAGCTAGGTCAATTCCAGTGGCTCCCATTCAGCATGATCAACCCAAGCTGTGTAAAGGTTACACGTGGGTGATATCTATGAGAAAAGAGTAAAAACTTCATGAACCATTCACAAATTACATCCATCTCAATTATGCGCCACAATTGATTTAGGTATCATTTGTTGTTGTTGTTCAGTCACTCAGTCATGTCCCACTCTTTGCAACTCCGAGGATTGCAGCACTCCATGCTTCCCTGTCTTTCACTACCTCCCAGAGTTTGCTCAGACTCAAGTCTGTTGACTCAATGATGTCATCCAACCATCTCATCCTCTGTACCCACTTCTCTTCCCACCCTCAGCCTTTTCCAGGATCAAGGTCTTTTCCAAAGAGTGGGCATTTCTCATCAGGCAGCCAAAGTATTAGAGGTTCAGCTTCAGCACCAGTCCTTCCAATGAATATTTAGGGTTGATTTCCTTTAGAATTGACTGGTTTGATCTCCTTGCTGTACGAGAGATTCTTCAGGGTCTTCTCCAACACCACATTTTGAAAGCATTAACTCTTTGGCACTCAGCCTTCGTTATGGTCCAGCTCTCACAGCCATACATGACTACTGGAAAAACCATAGTTTTGACTATATGGACCTTTATTGGCAAAGTAATGTCTCTGCTTTTTAATATGCTATCCAGGTTTGTCATAACTTTTCTTCTAGTTAACATAACCCCCAAGTAAAGTCTCATCACACATTCCAATTCATATGTTTACCCCTACATTGTTCCTCTCATCCATAGTGTATCCAACCCTCATGGTTTCAGATCCAGGCTTTTCAAATCAACATTTCCTATGTCCCTTAAGTATTACTGTACTTTTAGTATCTGTATCTTGCAATCCTAAGAATTTTTGTACACCACTCCTAGGTCATTCACTCAAATCATTACAATAAGCCAAGACTCTGGGGGTTGAATGAGAAGATTATTTGTGTTGTTGTTGTTATTTTTAGTTGCCAAGTCATGTTCAACTCTTTTGTGATCCCATGGATGATAGCCTACCAGGCTCCTTTGTCCATGGGATTTTGCAGGTAAGAACACTAGAGTGGGTTTCCATTTCCTTCTCCAGGGTGTCTTCCAAACCCAGGATCAAACTCATGTCTCCTACATTAATAGGCATATTCTTTGCCACTGAGCCATCTGGAAAGCCCAGAATGAGCAGATCACATCCTTTCAAATTTCCTTCCTCAGATGTGATGGTATTATCTAAGGGGGCGATTTCAATTCACTGTTCAGATATCTTTTATCTAAATCACAGTCATCATAGTGGAATCTAAAATCCTCTAGTCAAAGAGAGAAAAAGATGGATTTTTCCAAATTTGTCATTTTTCTCTAATCAGTGGGGCTGTGGTAGGAGAAGCATTCCTACCCAACAAGCATTGATCATGTGTTACATAACTCCTAGGATAAACACCTCCATTTTCTTTTTATCCCCCAAACACTTCTCAAAAGTTATCTAAAGAGCTCTACCTTATTTCCTACTTTTTATCTTTTCATTTCTCTTCACTGCACTCTTTCTTTGATAAGGTGTTGCTCTTTTGGCTCTCATGTAGTCCTACACATTCTAACTGTACCAGCAAGTAACTCTCTATACTCTGTTCTTCCAAAAATAAAAATTATATAATATTACCAAGATTATGTTGTGCATTCCCCCTCTCCATCACATCTGTAGTCATCAGTGTCAATGTCATTAAATCACCATCATCATAAAGCCAGACTAACGCCTCTTGCACTCACTTATAGCTTTTCATCTGCTTGGAAAAGGGTACTCCATTTTTGGGTAGAGGTGACAGTAAGGCAAGTTTTACTCTCAGGTTGTTTTCCAAACTCTCCAGTTAACTCACTGCAGCAGATTAACTATCATATCATCTTGAAGGATATGATCACAGATGTTCAAAGACACTTGGAGATCAGTTATCCTCAGTAGCAGAACTGATTGATTGATGTGTAGGGAGGATGGCTGTTAAGGCTTTGTCAGAGACAATTCAGTCATCCCAGCTACAAGAATTCCTAAGAGATCAATTACAACTGCATCAAAATCAACTTCTCCTGTCCAGTTCTGTCTTCTTCCTTTGTTTATTGTTATGTAACTAACTACCAAGCCTACCCCCATTAATGTTCTAAATGCAACCTTTCATTAAAATCTTTCGAAAGAACCCTATCTAAATCTCTGAATGAGTTGCTGGTCTCTGTTGAATTTGAGCATCACTGAGGATGCTTTAGTTCTAGTATTTTTTTTTTTAAATTCCTTATATCAATAATGTTTGGTTCTTCCTTGTGATCTCTTCCTATATCTTAGCAAAGATCCTCTCAATGGTGCTGCCAAAATGGTAAAGAACTAGCTTCCAGTGTTCTTAGAACCTCATAGACAGATTTTAGACCCTCTTAGGATTCAGCATATGTCATTCTTACACTGATTGAATTCCCTTGTTTTGGCATCGTAGTCACGTTCTCAGCTCAGGCTATGGTACTGTCAGGTGAGTGTAATCTCCTCGGTTCTGTCTCGTCACAACAAAGATTTGAGGGACAGACATTAAAGTCCTTAGCACATCACAGATCTCAGACACTCTGTATTATAGTTCTTGGACAGATGAGTTTTATTTAGAAAATAAAGGAAAATATATCCTCGAGGCATAAGGACATGCTGACCTAAAGATGCAAAGAGAAAAGAGAGAGAGAGAGAAAGAGAAAGAGAGAGAGAGTGCGTGCGTGCTCAGGAGAGAGAGACCCCTGGCCCTTTGGCTCCTCTTTATGTTTTTACCTCCCCCAGGGCCTGCCCTATGTAAATGGGGCTAGACAGAAGTGCTGTTTGTTCTACCTGAGGTCCTCACTCTGGTCCTCAGACCTTCCTTTGTTCTATTTTCGTGGGCTTTTCCCTTTCTTGTCTTTTAGCCACCACCATTTTGTGCTCCTGTTTCCTATTCTAATTACCTAACAGTACCCAATGTGTAGCCTCTCCTTTTGCCTTTACAAAGAATAAATCCCTAGCTTTCTTCAGGGGATGTAGAGAAGTCAATCCATGCAAAGGATCTGAACTCAAATCTAAGGATCAGACTAATTCTTAAATAGATTCCAACCAATCTTTATTTAGGACCATTCTCTCATAGCTGGTACTGGCATTTTCTTTAGTTTTTTGAGGATTCTCCCTTAGAAATTAGGTAACTTTTTATCCTCCTCATATTCATTTTATATGTTGGTGTTTTCTTCATCTCCTGAGCCTGTTACTACTCACTGACGTCTTCACCAAATTTTCTGAAATGTTTTCATGAAAATGTAGCTTAAATTTCTGTTTTTGTTTCTATTTGTTATATGAAAGTGAAAGTGTTAGTCACTCGGCCGTGTCTGACTTTTTGCGATCCCATGGTCTGTCCAGGGAATTCTCCAAACAAGAATAGTGGAGTGGGTTGCCATTTCCTTCTCCAGGGATCTTCCCAGCCCAGGAATCGAACCCAGGTCTCCGGGATTGCAGGCAGATTCTTTACTGACTGAGCTATGAGGGAAGCCCCATTTGTTATAGAATTGATTGTTAAAACTGAGAATTTGAAAATATGCATTTAAGGAGAAAAATTCTTTAAAAAACAATTGGACCTTTAATATAAGGAAACATGTGGAGTTGAAGAACTAAGTTATCCGTCACATTAACTGGTTGCCACATAAAGTTAGAAAGCCCAAGACTGAGATTCTCTCTCAGTAATTTGTTTTGAGACCTCTGATCTGTGTAAGTCTTAATGCCTTCATTTGAAAGATGAGATTAATAGCTATACTTTAACTCCTTATGTTTTATAAAAATAAACACGATATAAGTATATGATGCTTTAAAATGTAAATTAGTATGCCTTGAAATGCATTTGCACATATAAATATTTAAAAGTGTTGTTTTTGTTGCATGTCTGTTTTTTGAGACAAAGTATTTGAAATAAATATATTCATATTCTCATGTAAGTAAATTTGGAAAGCATTATGGAAAATATGTGATAGATGTCATCAAATCATTAAACATTTAAGCTTAATAAATGCTTTGAATATATATACTGTTTGCAATGATGAGGTGAGAATTTTCTGAATGTATTCCCTTACTTAAAAAAAATCTGTAAATTATTCAGATAATTTACTGAACTATAATGTCTGAATTATAATGACTATGTAGTTCAATTTTTTAAAAATTGGCTTTTTATAAATTATTTTAGTTTTATAAATATACTTTTAAAATCTTATACTTTTATAAATTCTTATACTTTAATTTTAAAATTTAATTTAATTTTAAAAGTGAGAAGTAATCAATGCTTCAAGGTATCTAACAAAGTTGTGCCTTTTATCAGTTATCTTTTTGTACCATGACTCCAGGGGTATATTAAACATTTCAAGTTAGAGTTAATTTCATTGTCTTTCCTTTCATTATCCCCAACAAATTAAAAATAAAAACTATTCTAAAATTCATAATGCAATATTTAACTCAATCTTTTAAAGGTGCTCAGCATACTGTATTGATATTTTATTATTAGATAACACTGATATCAATGAGTAATCTCTTAATTTCTGATAAATTTTTGTAATTAACATCAGTGTTTTTAAATAGAGTATTAAAGACAAACTATAATATCTAGAGCTAATTTGCACTCAAACTTATTCCTATATAGATAGGTAGAGTAGAAATATACAACAGACATCCATCCATTAATCTTTAGTGTGGAATCACTTTATCTGTTTGACAAAAATAAGTGTCTTCTCTTCCTTTACCAATCCATCTGTATCTTTCCTAAAAAATGTATTAGATGGTCAAGAGTAATGAAATAAAAACTAGTCTTTAAAAATATCATCAGGAGTAATAATACTTCATTTTGAAAAATACATTACATTTCTGTTACTGTTTCTCTGCATTCTCGTGATAGCATTTTTCTTCCTTCAAAAACATATTATTTTCTTCAGTAATACCAAATTAGAGATTTCTATAGCCCTATTTGGTCTTTTAAAAACAGATCAGGCTACTACTTTGCTTAAAAAGCATTCAGTGGTTCCCAGGGCACTCAAAATAAATGCCAAACTACTCTCCAGTTTCTCAAGCCTCACAGCATGCTATTCCTACTCCTCAAACACTAATTTTTAATTATCCCAAACTTCCTTCAGTTTCTAGAACTCACTTTATTTGTTCCAAACTCTGCCTTCTATCCATATTAAATTTGCCTAGAACAATTTTCCATTATTCCACCATATGATCAGCTCCTTCTCATCCTTTAGGACTGAGCATAGAAGTCATTTTTTTCTGCCAGTGAGGAATTAAAATGACAACATATTATGAAATAGATCTCTTTTGTTAGTTTGTAACATAGCATCCTCCTTGTAGCCTTCATAACATTTCAGTTCAGTTCAGTTGCTCAGTCCTGTCTGACTCTTTGCAATCCCGGAACCGCAGCACCCCAGGCCTGCCTGTCCATCACCAATTCCGGGAGTTTACCCAAATCCATGTCCATTGAGTTGGTGATGCCATCCAACCATCTCATCCTCTGTCCTCCCCTTCTCCTCCTGCCCTCAATCTTTCCCAATATCAGGGTCTTTTCAAATGAGTCAGCTCTTCACATCAGGTGGCCAAAGTATTGCAGTTTCAGTTACAACATCAGTCCTTCCAATGAACATCCAGGACTGATCTCCTTTAGGATGGACTGGTTGGATCTCCTTGCTGTCCAAGGGACTGTCAAGAGTCTTCTCCAACACCACAGTTCAAAAGCATCAGTTTTTCGATGCTCAGCTTTCTTTATCTTCCAACTCTCACATCCATACATGACCACTGGAAAAACCATAGCCTTGACTAGACGGACCTATGTTGACAAAGTAATGTATCTGCTTTTTAATATGCTGTCCAGGTTGGTCATAATTTCCTTCCAAGGAGTAAGCATCTTTTAATTTCATGGGTGCAATCACCACCTGCAGTGATTTTGGAGCCCCCCCAAAAAATAAAGTCAGTCACTGTTTCCACTGTTTCCCCATCTATTTGCCATGAAGTGATGGGACCGGATACCATGATCTTCGTTTTGTGAATGTTGAGCTTTAAGCCAACTTTTTCACCCTCTTCTTTCACTTTCATCAAGAAGTCTTTAGTTCTTCACTTTCTGCCGTAAGGGTGGTGTCATCTGCATATCTGAGGTTATTGATATTTCTCACAGCAATCTTGATTCCATCTTGTGCTTCTTCCAGCCCAGTGTTTCTCATGATGTACTCTGCATATAAATTAAATAAGCAGGGTGACAATATACAGCCTTTTCCTCTTTGGAACCAGTCTATTGTTCCATGTCCAGTTCTAACTGTTGCTTCCTGACCTGCATACAGGTTTCTCAAGAGACAGGTCATTTACCACAGTTTTAAATTAAATTTCTAGTTTGCCTTTATAGCTCTCTTCATTTAGATTATAAATATCATGGGATATCATACCAGGGTTATCTAGCTTGATGCCTAACCTATGAGGGACACTTTTGGCTGTAAGTCAAATGTCTGAGTGAGTGCACCTGCAATTCAGGAAGGAGATGTAGGAGACGTGAGTTTGAACCCTGAGTGGGGAAGATCCCCTAGAGAAGGGGATCGGAACCCACTGCAGTATTCTTGGCTGGAGAATCCCATGAACAGAGGAGCCTGGCAGGCTACAGTCCATAAGTTCACAAAGAGTCAGACACAAACAAAATGAATGAGCCTGAGCATGGGTGCATATATATATATATATATATATGATATATATGGCATTAATTCATTATATGTTTGAATTAAATCCAAGTGTAATCAGTTATTAAAGTGTATAAATATCTTAAATAATCGTATATGTCTCCATTTTGTTATTTACTGAAAGCTTTTAAGGTTCACCCTCCCTTTCGCCTCTTTGTCCCACATCTGGGCAAACTGATAAAATAAAAAAGCCAGGTGCTCCACTCTGACCTTTGCAGATAGTGAGAGATTCAAGCCATGTTTGTAAATACTCATCTCCAAAACCATCTCCAAACCAACATAATAACTTCAAGCTAGACTTCTCTCCTTGCTCTCTCAAGCCATTTTTGGACCTTCCCTGCACTCCCCTGCCAAAAAAAAAAAAAGAAAAAGAAAAAAGCCTTATTGTATAAGTTAACAAAACTTTTCATTCTCTCTTTCTGCTTGCATGGTGCTATTGATCTTAATATACAAAGCAAATTTTTGATGGGGGGTCCACTCTGCCTTTTCAGGGTGGTTTACAACAGGTAATAGTACAGTAGCAGGGAAGTTTCCAAATATTCTTGGTTCAGGATGCTCTTAGTGCTTCAGCAATACTTTTCATGCCATTACTAGTTCCCTACAAAAAATTCTAACAGTGCTATTTATTAAATAGTGAATAAACAGCTTAATAATATATCATGATATTATATCACACCTTATATCATGACAACTTAGTAACTATTTGGAAAAAAATACGTATAAATGAAAGTAGTTTGTGAAACAGTGTCCAAGAGATGTCATTGGGTTTCCCTTGAAAAATCTAAAATATCTGAGAGTGCTTCTTTGAGTTCCCTGGGGAACCCTGGGAAATGTGAAAAATATGACAATAGTAAATGCATATGAAGTCCTCAGTCCACCTGATTCAGCCTAACTGAGACTATCATTTCCATGGGTGTTACCAATGTCATATCTCAAGCTTTCTGCCTTAATGTTAGTTTTCTTTTGTACCTGAGGATTTCTTCCTAAGCCATGGAATGCCACATAGACCACAGATAGCTGCAACCTAGAAATTAAGGGAAATTGATACCCATGATGGTAAACCTCAACCATGGAAAATGGAGGTTCAATAAAAACCCTGGACTTCCTATTCTTGGGTGATATAAGTCTGAGACATATTTCACAGAGTTCCTGGGGAGATTCTCAGTGGAATTGAGTCTTAGTTGTCTATTACAAAAGTTAGCTTAATAAAGCAATTAAAATTTTTCTTCTCTTCCTGTCTCATCACTCCACTGCCTCAACTGTACTTCCTGAGATAAACTTCCAAGTAAGCCACCACCAGCACACAAGTTTTAAATCTCAGGAAAGTTTCTGAATGTTCTAAATCTTGTAGACATTAAGCAAAAGGACTTCATTCTGGTGTTGTCATATAGTTCCTTCCAAATTCTTGTGCACATATAACAAATCTTACGTATTTTAAGTGCCAGATTACCTCTCTTTGGGTTCTTCCTTTTATATATTCAATGGATCTTAATAAGTGTAATACTGTGATATAGTAAGAAATATATCTTCACTCCCAGTTGCTCCTACAGAGCATCACTCAGAAATACTGCGTGATGAGGGTAAAGAATGTCTTTTGTTATTCATAAAATTTACTTTTAAATCACACTTGAGTTTATGTTCATGAGGTGACTCTTGGTGGACTCTTAGGTAGCTTCAGGATGAAGTCTGGTTGCCAGCAGAAAAGATCTAGTAATTAGAGAGATGAAACTTTCAGCCCCACTCCCAACCCCCAGAGAAGGAAAGAGACTGGAGGTTGAGTTAATCACCAGTGATGAATGATCTACTTAATGGAACCTCCCTAGAAACACTTAAGGGGTTTGGAAAACTTTCAGGGTGGTGAACACATAAGGATTACGGTGCCTGGAGAGTGGCCTGTCTGGAGAGAACATGGGAGTTCTGCATCCCTTACCCATATCTTGCCCTATGCATCGCTTTCATTTGACTGTTCCTGAGTTATGTTTTTATAAACAGGGAGTAGCAAATACAGATGGGCTTCCTGGGTGGTGCAGTGATAAGGAATACACCTACCGATACAGGAGACACAAGAGACATATGTTCAATCCCTAGGTTAGGAAGATCTGATGGAGTAGGAAATGCAACCCACTCTAGTATTCTTACCTGGAAAATTCTATGGACGAGGAGCCTGATGGGTTACAGTCCATAGGATTGCAGAGTCAGACATGACTGAGCAGCTGAACACACACATGCTGCGAACGCAGTGTTTCCCTGAACTCTGTTAGCTCTTACACAAATTATTGAACCTGAGGAGAGTCATGGCAACCTCTGATTTTGTACCAAGTTGGATAGGGTGAAGGTAAACTAGAAATCTACTGCTTGTGATTGGCCTCGAAGTGGTGTTGGGGGAGGCAGTCCTGTGTGATTGAGCTTTTTCAACTGTGAAGTCTGTAGTAATTTCAGGCAGTTTCAGAACTGAATTAAAATGTAGGATGCCAAGTTGGTGTCCGCAAAGAATTGAAGAAATTCTTGTGGGAAATACACCCATTTGGTGTCAGAGCGTTGTGAGTAAAGAAATAGTTTTTTTTTTTCTTTTTACAGTTATCAATCTCTCTAAGTCTTATTTTGTTATTTATAAATTGGCAGTGATTGAATTTAGCTTATCAGATTGTTGGCGGAGAGGAAGATAGTAAAGCTGCTAGTGTAGTAGCTGATATATTAATTACTTAGTGTACACTAGCTCTTGTTAAGTGAACATGACTTAGAAGCAGTCTTTTAGTTTCCATTTGTACAACTTACCATTATATGAACTGCATATGATGCACTCAATATATTTTCTGGCCACTTTCTAATTTGGTGTGTGTGTGTGCTTAATCGCTCAGTCATGTCCAACTGTGACCCCATGGTCTGTAGCCTGCCTCGCTCCTCTGTCCATGGGGATTCTTTAGGCAAGAATACTGGAGCGGGTTCCCATACCCTCCTGCAGGAGATCTTCCCAAACCAGGGATCAAACCCAGGTCTCCCACATCGCAGGGTTACTGTTTACAATCTGAGCTGCCAGGGAAGTCCACTTGGTAGGACTGCTTATAAGGTGGTGGCATTTTTGTTTCAATGAATCATTTCATTGATTCAGGCTGAGAAAGAATTCTGTCTAACATATTACGTTATTATCACAGTGAAAAGTATAAAACAATAATGTAGACCATGAATCTGATCTAATAACAGCAATGCTATTCCTGTCCTTCTTTCAAAATGAAGATTCTGAGTGGAAAAGAATTGCAAACAGACACAATTATGAAGATTTTGTCTGGGGCACGTATTCAATAAAAACAAAGAAAAGTAAAGTGAAAGACAGGTTTAGCATATAAGAACTGTGATAACACAAAGCAGAAGTACAATATTTCTTTTTATAAATAATAATATACTTAAATTTATTCAGAAATTGGCTAAGAGATTTGAAAAAATTGTCCTGACATTTTAGAATTCATTTTAATTGTCCAGAAATTTCAAGCAATTGGGACAAAGGTTAGTATTATTTTTTCGCTTGATTTATCTAAATAATTATCTCAATTTTCCACTTCATTTTCCACATGTCAATATAACCTTGAGCTATTTCTTTCAGGGGCTGTTTGATGTAGTGTGACTTCTGTCTGCCTTTTAAACTAGAATGTGCCACATTTGGCTTTCCACAGTAGTAAGGGAAGTGAAGCTTTAGGAATTAGGCAGTTAATATAAGTAAGTCTTAAAAATATAGTTAACCAAGCTGGGTAACTGACACATTTTCATTTTACTTTACTACAGTTCAATGGAGTTGGTTTTAGAAATTTGAGTATCATACTTCAGGCTTTCTTTCAAACATTTTTTCCTCTTGGTTACTTCTTGAGACTCCTATTTAAATGAAAATATACTGGAACATGTAATAACCAATGCTCTTTAGTAAGAGCATTTACTTATTTTGTTTTGATCGGAAGATGTACATGGCTTTACATCTGAACTATGCCTTAGGGTTTTCAAATAGTTTCATGTGCAGTAACTGATATATTTCTGT
This sequence comes from Antilocapra americana, assembly GCA_007570785.1. Lineage (NCBI taxonomy): Eukaryota > Metazoa > Chordata > Mammalia > Artiodactyla > Antilocapridae > Antilocapra > Antilocapra americana. The sequence continues at coordinate 31,252,413 of ML661885.1, forward strand.
CATTTTTCTTTGAGGTATTTGGTGGAGCAGACACTAATGGTAATGATTTTCTAGCTCAAAATTGCTTATTCACTACTAGGCATAATGTTAATTGTGATAGAATGTTTAATCATCTCCAGCTTTTTCTTTCTCACTGTTACAGAATCACATACCCAGGCTTTTTACAATTTGACATCAGAGTGCCTCTGACTCTATATCAGAAGGTATTTCCATGTCTCATTCATATTGCCCTTGGCTATTTGATTAGTTTTGGCCAGTATAATGTTAAACAGTGTGAGGCAAATAGAAGCTTTAGATGTGCATGGACAATTGAACTTGGCTTCCTCCACTTCTGCAGTCTTACATTTCTGTTGTCTCCATGAGAAGAGCATAGTCTTGCTGATAGGTCCAGAATGAAATATATAAAGGAGAACCTTACCAGACTCACAGCTCAGAACCAGTTTGGACCTACCCACTGAACAGAGAACAAGAAAAATAAACATTTGTTGTCGTAAACCACAAGGTTTGAGTATTATTTGCTATTTACCTTTAATGCATCAGAAACCTGACTAATATTGATATATTAAGATTGAGACTTTGGTGACTATGTATGCATTAATATTATGAGACTCAGACCCTTTCCTCAGCTGATCATACTAGGTACGGAAACCTCAGAACAAGTGAGTCTGAGCACTACAGAAGACAAGAAGAGAGCTGGTTCTGGCATGTAAGAGTGATACATTATAAAGGCCAACACCTTGCCTGTTCATCAGACAGCACTGTATACATTCTAGCCACACAAAATCAAGAAACCCATGCAATAAGAAACACTTGCAATTTGAAGAAGAAAGTCTAAAAGAATTAATTATTGCATATTGAGGAGTTCTGCTTTTGATAAAAATGGTGTGAAGTTCTTTCCATCTTTCTCCCATCAAACACAACTAAAAACCCTAGACATTAAATGTGAAACAATCATGAAATTCTGAAAATACCATAAAAGGCAAAGGAAGAAGTCAGAATTTTACCTCTACTCAGTTATGAGACTATTTCCCCTCAAGATTTCAGTAGGATTTTTTATGTGTCTACAAAGGCTGAGTAGGGGACTCTGGACTTCCAATCCTCCTGGAAAATGAGGCAGTATTCTCCCTTCCCCCAGCAGGAATGCTCCCGGAGAAGACTAGCTGAAGCCAAAGCTTTAAATAAGTATCAGAGTCACATTATATCATACTCCCATATGTCCAGGCTTCAACAAAATATTGTCATACAAAGAATCATAAAGATTTCAAACTGAGTTAAAAATTACAATCAATACAGGCCACCATCAGGATGATAAAGACATTAGAATTATCTGACAAAGATTTTAAAATAGCCATAATAAAAATGCTGAATGAGAAATTACAAAAAATTCCTGAAATGAATGAAAAATATAGTCTCAGCAAAGAGATAGTGTCTTAACAGTATACAATAACTGATAAAAATTAAAAACTGAGTGCATTAGCTCATTATAAGAATGACAGAAATAGAGCAAAAAAAAAATCAACACATCTGAAAATAAGACAAAGAAATTACCCAATCCGAACAAACAAAAGGAAAAACACCAAAAACAAAATGAGTTGAGCCACAAATACCAGTTGGAACTATAACAAAAGTCTTAATATTTGTGTCACTGGAAGTCCCAGAAAGAGAGCAGAATGAGTGTTTGGCAATACATACTATTCAGAAAAAATTAATGAATGGAAATATTCCAAATTTGGCAAAACATTTAAACATTAATATTAAAGGAAGTTGAGAAAACTCAAGGAAAAACTCAAAGAAATGAACATCAAGAACCATCATAGTCAAAATTCATAGAACTAAAGACAAAAGATTAAAATCTGGTATAATACAGAGGATGAAAAAAGCCAAAGAATAGATTATTTCTTTTCAGTTCAGGAAGACAGGATGGCACCTGAGCAAGAGAGATAGAGAGCAACCATTTCAGGGAGCAGCGGGATGACATTTTGGTGAACAGAACAGAAAGGGATTGAAATAGACTACAGGAAAAGGGGGTAGGTATGTTTGAGACACAGAAAAACCAAATATTATAATAATGTTTTAAAATGCGAGAAACAAAGAGAGATTATTAGAAATTCATGTAAAATAAAACTTTATTAAAAATATGAAGACACCAATACAAGTTAGCATAGGAAGATGGTTTTGAGAAAATGGAGATTGGAATGAACCCCAGACATCAGACATAATGTGTAATAAACTGTGAAATACTAGCAATGTGAAGGAGGCATTTCTTTATACACCTGTAAACTAAAAAGGGAAATTAAAAATATAGATGGCAAACCATATCCACCTATGAAGAAGAATATATGCATCATTTCTGTGCCATTTCAGATTATAATTTTTAAAAGTATTTCTATTTGATGTGAGGAATTCTTTGTTGAATGCTATCAGTACTAGCATTGGAAAGACAAAGAGCTGTTATTGTGTTCTGCCTGCCCCAACATTGTAATTATGCAGGCATAGTAATACAAATGCAATTTATTGATATTCAGTGGGTATTTTTTGGTATGTTATTATAAATGCTTTTCATCTTGAGATCACACCACACTCACAAAGATTATTAAGAAGTCAAAATTTTTGTTAATGTATGTTATAGCTATTGACATTAGCCAAATTAGAAATGTAAAGTGATACATTTAAAATATTTATTAAATAATCTCAACATCACAATAACAATAATCTCCTATGTATGGACAGAAATTTAGATACTTCAGAAAAAATGACTATGTTTTACAAAATAAAATGTTTAGTGAGAAAAATAATATTATTTTGCATTTTTACATACCCCTATGGTGTTTGGATGAGTAGATGGCAATTGTAATCTGTCTGCCTCTGCATTATATATTTGTAATATTTTGGTGGAAGTATATTGTTAGTTCACGAATCTCCTTAAGGTGTTCTGAGTGGTAATCTGAAACCACACCAATATTCACAGAGGTCATGGAGAGGTAGAAGAAAGAAGCACATCCCTCCAGACTGATAGGTGGCAGGTTCAGTAAGCAAAAGAACTTACAAAGCTTATCTTGGGCAGTGGCAGTTCAGTTCAGTTGCTCAATCATGTCCAACTCTTTGAGACCCCATGAACCACAGCACGCCAGGCCTCCCTGTCCATCACCAACTCCCAGAGTTTACCCAAACCCATGTCCATTGAGTCAGGGATGCCATCCAACCATCTCATCCTTTGTCATCCCCTTCTGCCCTCAATCTTTCCCAGCATCAGGTTCTTTCCCAATGAGTCAGCTCTTCGCATGAGGTGGCCAAAGTATTGGAATTTCAGCTTCAACATCAGTCCTTCCAATTAACACCCAGGACTGATCTCCTTTAGGATGGACTTGTTGGATCTCCTTGCAGTCCAAGGGACTCTCAAGAGTCTTCTCCAACAACATAGTTCAAAAGCATCAATTCGTTGATGCGCAGCCTTCTTTACAGTCCAACTCTCACATCCATACATGACTACTGGAAAATCCATAGCTTTGACTAGACAAACCTCTGTTGGCAAAGTAACGTCTCTGATTTTTAATATGCTGTCTAGGTTTGTCAAAGCTTTTCTTCCGAGAAGCAAATGTCTTTTAATTTTGTGGCTGAAGTCCCCATCTTCAGTGATTTGTATTATTTGTAACCAAATTTCTTCACTAATACACCTGGGAAGAAGATTGGATTACTGGTTAACAGGAATTTCATGACATTTCCCAAAATGGCCATGTTATTTTCCAGACTGCAACAGATTCTACAGGTTCTATTTGATCTGGAAAATAAGCCAACCTTAAAGAGAGTTATTTCTAGAAATCAAAAGAAAAAAATATATATTCCATAAGAATTAAATGTGTTTTTTCACCAATTCTGTGAGTTCTAACAAGCTGAAACCATAATTTATATAAAATGAGAATACCTCTCCTTTGTAAAGTGAAAAAGGAAATCATGGTAAAAAGAAATCTTAATTTAGCTCTGTAATTGTACTTCACACTTTTTTTTTAATTTGAGCTTTTTTTTTTAATTGGAGGCTAATTACAATATTGTGGTGGCTTTTGCCATACATTGACATGAATCAGCCATGGGTGTACATGTGTTCCCCATCCTGACTCTCCCTCCCACCTCCCCCTCCATCCCATCCCTCAGGGTCTCCCCAGTGCACCAGCCCTGAGCACCCTGCTTCATGCATCGAACCTAGACTGGCGATCTATTTCACATATGATAATATACATGTTTCAATGCTATTCTCTCAAATCATCCCACCCTCACCTTCTCACACAGGGTCCAACAGTCTGTTCTTTACATCTGTGTCTCTTTTGCTGTCTCACATATAGGATCATCATTACCATCTTTCTAAATTCCATATGTATGCGTTAATATACTGTATTGGTGTTTTTCTTTCTGACTTACTTCACTCTGTATAATTGGCTCCAGTTTCATCCACCTCATTAGAACTGATTCAAATACATTCTTTTTAATATCTGAGTAATGTTGCATTGTGTATATGTACCACAGCTTTCTTATCCATTCGTCAGTTGATGGGCATTTAGGTTGCTTCCATGTCCTGGCTATTGTAAACAATGTGGCGATGAACATTGGGGTACATGTGTCTCTTTCAATTCTGGTTTCCTTGGTGTGTATGCCCAGAAGTGGGATTGCTGGGTCATATGGCGGTTCTATTTGCAGTTTTTTTAAGGAATCTCCACACTGTTCTCCATAGAGGCTGTACTAGTTTGCATTCCCACTAAGAGTGTAAGAGGGTTCCTTTTTCTCCACACCCTCTCCAGCATTTATTGTTTGTAGCCTTTTTGATAGCAGCCATTCTGACCGGCATGAGATGGTACCTCATTGTAGTTTTGATTTTCATTTCTCTGATAATGAGTGATGTTGAGTATCTTTTCATGTGTTTGTTGGCCATTCATATCTCTTCTTTGGAGAAATGTCTGTTTAGCTCTTTGGCCCATATTTTGATTGTGTTGCTTATTTTTCTGGAATTGAGCTGCAGGAGTGGCTTGCATATTTTTGAGATTAATTTTTTGTCAGTTGCTTCATTTGCTGTTATTTTCTCCCATTCTGAAGGCTGTCTTTTCATCTTACATATGGTCTCCTTTGTTGTGGAAAATCTTTTAAGTTTATTTTTGGTTTTAAGAAAGACTCTGGTTTACATGACTTCATAGAACTGAAGCCTTATTCCAAAAAATTAATGTTACATGTGTCCATATTAGAAACATTTAATTTTATCTTTGCATTTGCGCTACGATTTAAGCATTCTCTATTAAGGTTACATTTGATAACGTTTTCTTAAAAAGTAAAATTAAAGAATTACCTTATAAAAGCATATGTTATAATTAATATAAGACTCACTGAATTAAATGTTTTTTCTGTCTAGATGCCAAAGGTTATTATTACTGTAAGCCTTAAACTACTGCCATAAATGACTTACTTTTGAGGAAAAATGTCAATTTGAGGATAATATATTTTGAAAGTGTGCTCATCAGGTACATTATGTGGACGTTGTTAGTCACCTTTTAATCTTAACTTTTCATCGTCTTAATTAATTATAGAAATTTCTAGTTGGTTTGTATTTTGAACTTATGAATGAGAGACTATTCCATTTGGTTCCCTTTTAAAATTTTAGATGAAGTTATTAAATTATATAGAATGGTTTAATTTTTAAGTATTCAATTGGATAAGTTTTAGCAAATCTCCTTTTTGAGAAAAATACTCAGTACAATACTTTAAAATATAATTGATCACAAATAATAGTGTATTCTGAAATTTTTTTGTGTCCCATTAAGATAATCAAAAGGATATGTTAAGAGCCCAAAGTGTTAATGATCTATGTGGTCATTAAATAACAAGATAAGCCATTAATATTATTTTATTAGTAATTAATATTTTAACATTCTGTAGAAATTGCAAAAATATTTTTTCTTGAAGAAGAGTTCCCTACTTTCATATTTTGTGAAATCAGAGATATATTAGGAAAAGCACTTTTATTTAAAGACAGAGCTCTAAGTGAAATGTTGGTGCCTTGCTGAGAAGTTTCAAAGAATTAGCTAGGTTTTCATCTTACTTGTAAACAGTTTAATCCTATTGTGTATTGCTTTCAAGATTTGTTAGGCTGGATCAAAATAACTTTTATTCTTAGGCTAATTATTATTCACCATCCAGACCTTCCTGAATACTCTATTCAATGTACCTTTTAGAGTTTTTAATTTGATCCGTGGGAAGAGGCACTTTTTCATGCCTTATGTGAGTGCCAGTCACTCTTCCCTCTCCTCTTTTTAGGAGATTCCGTCTCTGGTCATGGGTAACTTCCTTGTATGCTATGATTAGTATTCTGCCAAATTTTTAAGGGTGACCTGTGCATATTTCCAGGACTCAGCTCTCTTCTCCCCAGTACTACATTCTGTAAATTGGAGTTACAATGATCTTGCCAAACTCTCATCTCCATCTGTTTAACTGCCAGACTTTTTGTAGGCTTCTTCTTTCTGTTCTATGGTCTGCAGACTCTCTCAAGGCCTGTAATGGATTGAATGTTTGTGTGCCCCCAAAATTCATATATTGAAGCTCTAACTCCTAGTGTTATTGTGTTTAGAGATAAGACCTAGGACCTAGCAGGAGGTGATAAACATTAAATGAGGTCATAAGTTGTTGTTTAGTTACTAAGTCATGTCTGACTCTTTGTGACCCCATGGACTGCAGCATGACAGTCTTCCTTGTCCATCACTATCTCCCAGAGTTTGCTTAAACTCATGTCTATTGAATCTATGATGTGATCCAACCATTTCATCCTCTGTCACCCCCTTCTCCTGCCTTCAGTCTTTCCCAGTATCAGGGTCTTTTCCAATGAGTCGGCTCTTCATATCAGGTGGCCAAAGTATTGGAGTTTCAGCTTCAGCATCAGTCCTTCCAATGAATATTCAGGACTGATTTCCTTTAGGGTACTGGTTTGATCTCCTTGCAGTCCAAGGGACTCTCAAACGTCTTCTCCAACACCACAGTTCAAAAGCATCAATTCTTTGGCACTCAGCTTTCTTTATGGTCCAACTCTCACATCCATACATGACTACTAGAAAAACAATAGCTTTGATTATACAGACCTTTGTCAGCAAAGAGATGTCTCAGATTTTTAATACTCTGTCTAGGTTTGTCATAGCTTTTTTTCCAAGGAATAAGCATCTTTTAATTTCATGGCTGCAGTCACCATCCACAGTGATTTGAGCCTCCCAAAATCAAGTCTGTCACTGTTTCCATTTTTTCCCCTTCTATATGCCATGAACTATTGGGACCAGATGCCATAATAGTCATTTTTTGAATACTGAGTTTTAAGCCAGCTTTTTAACTCCTCTTTCACCTTCATCAAAAGGCTCTTGAGTTCCTCTTCACTTTTGCTATAAGGGTAGTGTCATCTTCATATCTGAGGTTATTGATATTTCTCCCAGCTCTAATCTAAAATGGCTATTGCCTTTTTAAGAAAGGGAATAGATACCGTAGCTCTCTGACTCTTATGATGCAAGAGCACAGTGGAAGGTGGCTGTCTGCCAGCCAGGGAGAAAGTCCTCACTAAAAATAAAACTGGCCAGCATCTGATCTTAGACTTCACAGCCTCAAGAACTATATAAGAAATTTCTGTTGTTTAAACCACCCAGTCTGTGGTATTTTTTTTGTAGCAGCCTGAGTAGAGTAAAACAGGACCCTCAGCTGGGGAAACCATAGGACTCAGCTCATTTTTTTCCCTTATCCTAGGGAATGCTATTCTATGTTGCCTGATATTCAGTGTCTTGAAAACCATTGTTTCAGGCATTTTTTTCTGTATTTATTTTTCCAATGAGGAGATTAAATCTGGGCCCTGTTACTGCATCTTGGTATAAGCATTAATCTTCCCAGCACCCAACTGATTAATGTTTCATGGTTCACCTGTTTCCAACCTCTCACTTCTATATCTATGTCTTCTTATACTTAAGAGATTTCTTACAGATGGCACACACTTAGGTCTTTTTTTTTTTCCCCTTGAGGTAAGTATGAATACATATGATATGATTATTGCGGTAATTTGATTTACTTCTATGATTTTATTATTTTTGATTTGACCTTCTATTTTTGTTTGTTTCCATATTTCTTTTTATCAGTTATATATATTTTAGTATTGCATTTTTATTTCTCTATCATTTATTAATTTATTTTGCCTCAGGGAGATTATATCTTCAAGATTGTGTAGTCTACTAGTATTAATATATTACAACTTCTAAAAAAATGTATAAATTCTACAGAATGTAGGTACTTTGCCACACTCCATTTGTTAATATCACCCAACGTATTATATCTACTTACCTGAAAACCCATTAGATGATAATGTTTTTGTTTTCATCATTTAAAATTATTTTTCCCACTTCAACTAAAATGTTAAAATCTCATAACCATATTCTTTTACTCCTACTTTGCATATTTGATACATGTATTGTATCTATAAACTCTAAAAACCACTTTGCTTTCAAAAGTCAGATTTTTAAACTTAAGAGGAGAAAGATATTCTTCTACATTTACTTAGATTTCACATTTCTCTTGCTTTTTCTCTTACTTGAATTTCAGACTTTCCCTGTGGTATCATTTCCTTCATATGAAAAATATTTCTTTTAGAGCAAGTCTGATGGTGACACATTCTTTGAATTTCCTTTCATCTGAGAATTAATTTTTCTGGGCTGGCAGGGTTTTCTTTGTTTCTTTTACTGTTTTAGAGATGATATTGCCCTGCTTTCTGGCTTCCATGATTTCTGATGAAAAGTCCACAGTATTCAAAAGGTCATTGCTTATATGTAGTTTTATTCCTCGTATGTAATATGTAATTTTTCTCTAGCCTCTTTCTAGGTTTTAAATTATCTTTTTTTTAATCAGTTTGATTAGCATGTATTTGGACATTTTTTTTAAACTCAATCTGTTTTGGCTTAAATTAACTTCTTGAATCTGTAAATGTTCAGATAGTTCACCAAATTTGGGAAATGTTAAACCATTATTTCTTTATGTATATTTGTCTGCACTATCTTTCTCTCCTCTCCTTCTGAGACTCAAGTGAAATAATAGATGATAGTCACACATGGATATGTGTGAATGTGATGCAATAAAGCTTTTATTTTTCTCTTTTTTTAACCAGACTGGCAGAGAGTTTGACTTGGCCCATGAGGTTTAGTTTGTCAAAAGTCTTCTCTTGATAGATATATTTGTTTTAGCAGGCCTTCGCTCCAGTTAGGTTCAGATGACAAATTATGTCTTGCCTTCTGTAGTCTGTAGTCCCAATGTTTTTCAGCTGTCAAAACCTTTGTTCAGCTGTTTTGAGTCTTTTCCTCACATGTGATATTCAGGAATAAGTCTGAATTTGGGTCACTTGCTTAAATTTTAGCCCATTTCTCAAAGTCTTTGCTGTAGATTTTGGGTCTTCCCAAACTGTACAAAAGTTCAACAGTTTGGTGGAAATGCAAACAGAAGTTTAGTTCTGTAGCTATACTTCTTTGAGTCTGTCCTTTTTACTTCAGCACAGAGATAAGCCCATAACATGTGCAGGTTTCCATGCTCATTTATAGAAATAGAAGGTATCTTCCAGCTCTTGTCTCTCTAGGATTTCCATAATCTCTGTTGAAGATTTTGCCCTGATCCTTTGGCCCTAATACTGGTTTTAATTTATCTTTTTAAGCTTTCGCTGACTATGCCACCACTCCTGTGGCAAAACGTTTTGACTGAGGTTATCAAGTTTTGGATCCAATCTTCAAGAGTGAAGAGAGAAAAATTAGGAAATTTATCCCCCTTACATGTTGCATCTCCAGGCTTAACTACCCTCTTAAATCCATCTCTTTCCTTTACTTTTTAGATATCTTCCATAGTTGCTTTATGTGTTTTGTACAATTTTTAGATGTAGTAAATAGGAGAGATAGATTGTTGTGTGCTTACTACATCTTTGCTTACACAGGCAAACAAATTGAATCTTAAAGATGAAAGGTTTATCTCCCAACCAGTTGCCGTGCTAGGATAAAATACGTGAACTCGAAATTTTTAGACTGTTATGCAAATCCTCCTTATTTCAAATTCTGGAGAATTTGGTTAAACCAAGGGGACATTTTGAATATTGCTAAAATAGCAGGAACCAGTTTAGGGGATAAATCATTTTAAGGACTATATAGGATAATACAAGGAACTCTGCTAGCACAAAAATTCTTTGTATAAGGAGGCCAGACCTAAGAAAAGTCATGTGACTTTGGATGTTACTTAGACACTTTTATGTTTTAACAACATGATTGCATACATCATGTAAGCACACAAACCAGTATGCAGTTAATTAATAAACGCTAGTGTTAAAAATAGACGATTGGATTAGAGTATTAGGATTTTTTTGATCCCCAAAGAAAACTGAGCAACTTCACTTTCACTTTCCACTTTCATGCACTGGAGTAGGAAATGACAACCCACTCCAGTGTTCTTGCCTGGAGAATCCCAGGGACAGGGGAGCCTGGTAGGCTGCTCTCTACGGGGTCGCACAGAGTCGGTCACGACTGAAGTGACGTAGCACCAGCAAAAGAAAACTGGAAGAAAATGGTCTTTCTCTCTCTCTCTTTCAAAATAATATATATATATATATATGTATATATATATATATTATTCTATATATATATATAAGGAGGAAAAGGGAAATATAAGACATACAAAGATTATCCTAAGTCAATCTGGACACTCATAATTGAGAGGCTCTTATTGGTAGGTGTCAAGTGTCTCCACATAATTAAAGCTAAATGAAAGCTGTGCATTTTTCTCCTGTTATTCTATTACAAAGAAACAGGTTATAATAAAACTTGTTTAAGAGACTTGAAAAAGAAATAAAACTATCTGTGTTAATAGAGGATATAATAATCTAGGGAGAAATATAATAAGGGATCTACTTATAAAACAACTACTACTAATTCATGGAGATAGCAAATTTGGGAAATAAGGACCAATTTAACATTAAGTTTTTCTCATATTATCAACAAACATAAGAGTTTGACATTATAAACAATATAATTTAAAAGGTATCTGAAGTTAAATCATGCATTCATAAAATACTTAGAAAAAAAATGAGCAAGATATGTGTCAGACCTATACACTGAAAAATTTAAAACATTTCTGAGAGAAATTGAATAACCAGAGAAATTTATTGTGTTCATTGACCAAAAAACACAAAAATTATTAAGATGAAATCTATCCCTAAACTGATGTGAAGATTTAATGCATTCCAAGCAAAAATATCAAAGGTTTGTTTATTTTAATACCTAGAATTAAAGATGCATAGTCTAAAATGTATGCATAAATTCATATGACCTACATTATCCAAAACAATTTTGAGAAAGAACAAAGTAGGACTTACACTTAAGTATTTTCAAGAGAACTTTAATCTACAGTAATGAAGACAGGGTTGTATTGGTGAAGGAATAAATGTACAGATCAATAGAACATGAGATATATACTGCATATGTTTTAATTATGCACCTGAAATATTTTCCACCATTTCTCTTGGGTGTGTATATATCCAGGAATTCAAGCATGGTGCAACATCAAAAACATCCCTTTGTATAATTTATCACATTCATAAGCTATAGAAATGGTATTATTTTTGCACGTAGACAAAATGCACATAGGAGAGTTCAAAATACAAATGCAATATAAGAACTTCTAAAATATAAAAAATAGATTGAAATTTTCTTTGTTATGTCAATGCTCTCTACAAAAACAAAATCAGATGTCATATGTAATGGCCAACATTTCACCTAAAATCAGGAATATGACATGGATACCTTTAAACTATAATATAATGGCAGTAACAACAAAACAACTTGACATACATGACATTTCTTAACATTCAGCCTAAATCTCCTATTAACTTTTGGCTTTAGCTTATAAAAAGTTAATTAGCCAAACACATATTTCAATATCATTTACAACTTCCTTAAACTTTTGTAAAAATTTATCTATCTTTCTACTATGGTGAAGATTCTGAATTTAGTATTCATGCTTTGAAACCTGAGATGTAGACGAAAATTCAGAAATAAGTGTGTTATTCTGAGGCTATTAAAATTCTGAGGTTTTCCACAATCACATTTCCTGGTATTCACTATAAAATTTCACTCCCTTGTATGTGGGCTAAAACTAGTTACTTGATTCCTCTAAGTGGAATATGGCAAAAATGATGGATGTCAGTTCCAAAGTCAGGTTATAAAGACTGCCTTCTCTCTTGCTTACACTGTCTCTTGCCTCCTCACTTGCTAGCTCTGGTGAAACAAGCGGCCATGTTGTGAACTTCTCCACAGGGATGTTTACATGGCAGGAGACTGAGGCTTATCTTCAACCAGCAGCTAGCAAGGAACTGCAATTCCTTATTCAACTGCCCATGAAGAACAGAGTCTAACAAACAAGAGTGTGTGTTAGTGTGTATGAGTGATTCTTTCCTCATTGACCCTCAAGGTGACTACAGCATGGTTGACACTTTGATTTCTGTTCCCAAGAAGCTCTGAAGCAAAATACCCAGAAAAGCCATAGATTCCTGAGCTATAGAACTGTGAGATACTGTTTTATGTCACTAGTTTTGATGTGGTTTCTTATGCAGCAATAGATTACATAGTCACTTACATTTTCTCTCTCAGCATACTATAATGCAACAAACTACCCAAGTGTCCTTCCTACTCACAGCTTAGGGATGTGGGTTAGCTTTGTCTTGCTCATTACTTTGTGGGGAAAAATTAGAAATATAACTCTTTGGGGCAGAATAATGTCATGCATTATATTTTCATTATGTTTAAAACATTAAATCTGTAATTAAACTGTGAAGACAGGAATTATGATGAATATGAAATGCTGCTTTAGAAGTTAACTCTTTTCTTTTTCCTAGAAAATTAACAATATTTTCCATGACTTAAGGTTGTAAGAAGTGAAGTGAAGTGAAACTGTTAGTCAGTCATGTCTGACTCTCAGCAACACTATGGACTATAGCCTGCCAGGCTCCTCTGTCCATGTAATTCTCCAGGCAAGAATACTGGAGTGGGTAGCCATTCCCTCCTCCAGGGGATCTTCCCAGCCCAGGGATCAAACCCAGGTCTCCTGCTTTGCAGGCAGATTCTTTACCATCTGAGCCACCAGGGAAGCCCTAGCAGTTTCAAAACTGTGTTCTTTAGACCTTTCATGTTCTGTATATACACTTCATGTGTTTATTTTACTGAATAACATGTGAAAGAGGTCATAATAAGATCGAAAAATCTCCTTGTTTTCTTATCAATTACACAGTAACACTTTGTAAGGTTAAAACTGCTGTGAGAATAGAATCAGTAGCATTGTGTATCTAATGCTGCTGTGACTGCTGCTAAGGTGCTTCAGTCGTGTCCTACTATGTGCAACCCATAGTCGGCAGCCCGCCAGGCTTTCCCATCCTTGGGATTTTCCAGGCAAGAGTACTGGAGTGGGTTGCCATTGCCTTCTCCCCTGTATCTAATGCAGTTGATTTAACAAATGCTAAGAATATGTGAAATGTTTTCAATTAAACTAATGAACTATGAATGTTGCAAAACTCTCCATTTACTTATTTGATATAACATTTTAGGCAAATACAAGGAAGATTTATTACTTTGTAAAACTTTTGACAAAGGGATTTTTTAAGAGTTTGGATTCATTTTTAACATACCATTAGATAAGCTGGCAAAACTATATAGTAACATCTATACTTATGGTACAAAAGCAAAAATAAGAAAACAGGATTAGTTCCAAAATGTAAATCAGATGCCATTATACATTTTCTGGATAAGTGCTAGGTCATAAGAAAGTACCCACATCTTTAACAGTGGCTGTTAATGTTGCAAAGATTCTCAAATTTTCAGCATTTTCAGTGTATGATCTACAGCATTTGCCAAAATTTATTGGCTGGCAGTAGAATGGTGACCACAAGGAATTTCTTTTTTAAAAAAATAATTAAGAAATTTCATTTTTCAAATATTCTTGAATACGATATAAGAGGATCCAGTTTTTTTTATTTTTGTATAACTGATATGATTAGACATAAGAATTTGAGTTGGACATCATAAAATAATAGCTGAAAATCAAATCTAGATAGTATTTTTACAGAATTTCTTCATTTATATAATAATACATTCAAAATAATAAAAATCCCAGAAGCCAAAAGTAAATATACACCAATTAATTCTTACCAAATCATCCTTCTAGCTGCCCCTAGAAATAACTTCTGTTCTGATTTTAATGTTTTCATCTGTCTTTTCATCACTTTTTTTAGAGCATTACCTTATATATATATGTATTCAGGAAAAATTTAGTTTATATTTGTTTGGTTTTGAACTTTATAAAAATTATGACATTTTTTGTCCCTTCTACACTTTTTAAAAGATTTTTTTGATTAAAGGAGTTTTGTCCCATCCATTTTTGTGTTAAATTCCATATTTTTTTCAATTTTTCCTATTAATGCTATGAATGTTTTCCTTTTTGTACTACAAATAATCATACCATGAACTACCTTCTACCTATGACTTGGTGAATGTAAAAATATTTTTCTACATTATTTGACTATGAATGTAACTATGAACATAAAAAAAAAAAACTTTCTACTTTATGTAACTGTGAATGTAATTGTGTCATAGGTTATACAAGTGTTTACTTTTATCAGAAAAGCTCAAATTATTTCCCAAGATGGTTATGCCAGTTATACTCTACCATCTAAGCTTGAAGTTTATGCTTTCCCAATACTTTGATTTTGGTCTACTTAGCACTCGTAAATGTTGTTTCAATATAGTTTTCATTTTCCTGATTATTAATGAAATGAAGAATATCTTCAATATTTTGCCATTTGTATTTCTCCTTCTGTGAAATTTTTATGTGTGTCTATTACCTGTCTTTATAGTTTAATACATATTTTTTAAAATTATGAAATTAAATATTTTTCATCAAATACTGTGAAAACTCACTTAACAAAACAATTTGATGCTTCTTTAAAACTGAGCACTTTCAAATAGAGAATTCTATAGCTTTGAATAAAATGTCTTTTCACAAAATTATTTTTCTTCCAACCTTGTGAATGTTTATTTGAATAACATTTGTTTATAACCCGGAGATCAGGGTTTGGTCCTTTTTTGGGATGACCCCCTAGAGAAGAGAATGGCTACCCACTCCATATTCTTGCCTTGACAATCCATGGCCAGAAGAGCCTGACAGGCTACAGTCCATGGGGTCACAAACTGTTGGATATGACTGAGTGACTACTCAAAAATATGAAAACACAGACTGTTGTCTATGGATAATTGTACATAGTAGAATGTAAACAGAATGCCACACTGTGTTGTTGTTGTTGTTTTTACCAACTGAAAGCTCACAATTAAGAGAAATCTAAAAGCTCCATTTCCAAGCTAGTTTGTGCATACTGGCAGTCTGTAACCCACAGTGATTAGCAGTGTCTCACCCTGAAGGTGACACTGCTTGGCTGCCTTGACAAGAATTATACCCTGGAGTCAGCACCTTTTTCTGAGGACTGCTGAAAAGTCTCAAGTTTAATCCAATGTGTAGTATGAAACCCAAGTAATTGTGGGAGTCCTACTATTGAGAAATGTCATTGTTTAGTGTTTAGAAACACTAAATTAGTGTTTAGAATCTCATCATAAAGTTTTGCGGTAAATTAAGTCTTCCCTGGTAGCTCAGATGGTAAAGAGTCTGTCTGCAATGTGGGAGACCTGGTTTCCATCCCTAGGTTGGAAAGATCCCCCAAAGAAGGGAACAGCAACCCACTTCAGTATTCTTGCCTAGAGAATTCCATGGACAGAGGAGCCTGGCAGACTACAGTGCATGGGATCACAAAGACTTGGACTGAGCATCTAACACAACAATCTGAAAAGTAATCTATATTACAGCAATGCTTGTATAGCCATTTATCTTTTTAAGATGTGATTTGCAGTCCCCAATAATTTTAAATTGATGATTTAGTCTCTAAAACCACCCAGGTAATAACTGAGTTAGGCCATTAACACAAGGTGTAATGAGTCACCCACAGCTCATGTGTACTGTGTTTTGCGGCGCTCTAACTGTAGGGCCTCAAATTCTGCCCTGCAAACACAACTATGCAAGTTCATGGTGATTCAGAAAACTGCCACTACCCACCCCCACCATAGACATATTAGTCTAGCAGAAACCGTCTATATTTACTTAATATTTCAATTCTCCTCTGGAAACTTTCTCCATATTTCTTCAAGAATGAAGATGCCATTAAGAAGCCACTTGCTTCTTGGGAGGCGTAACTGTTTAATGTAATGTTAGGAATTCTGCCCTGAAAACAGCTTTATCAGGAACAAGGTGAGAGAAAAAAATAAACTTCTTTAACACAAAAATCTTATTTGAAAGATAGTCTTGCATCCATTTCTCACAATGAATGCTGCCCTGGAGGTGATAAAGAAATTTAAATATCACTGTGATAAAGAAATATTAGATTTAGATATATGAATAGTATACAGGATAGTGTTATTTTTTGCTTGAGAAACAAGTCTTCCTCATTTATTTTTTTCTATTGACCTGATAAACAATATGAACCTCTTTGTTTTCTTTTTCTGATATTAGGTGAATTTCACTACTTCTTTTGTGTTCTGATAATAAATTGTTATTAAGTATTTTGCTAACAGTACTGATAAATCACACTCAGTATGACTAAAATTATTTTAAGTGCTAGCTTTTCATTTTCATTAAATAAACTCATTGCCACACTTAATTATCCATATTCACTCCAGAAATGCTAGCAGGTGATTTTAAAGAAAATTTATTGTATTTTCATGTCATCTTTAGTGCTATCAAAAGATTTAGTTTACTTATAAACTACTTTGATTGTTCAGTTCAGTCACTCAGTCATGTCCTACTCTTTGCGATCCCATGGACTGCAGCATGCCAGGCCTCCCTGTCCATCACAGACTCCTGGAGTTTACTCAAACCCATGTCCATTGAGTCGGTAATGCCATCCAACCATCTCATCCTCTATCCTCCCCTTCTCCTCCTGCCTTCAATCTTTCCCAGCATCAGGGTCTTTTCAAATGAGTCAGCTCTTCACATCAAGTGGCTAAATATTGAAGTGTCAGCTTCAGCATCAGTCCTTCCAATGAATATTCAGGACTGATTTCTTTTAGGATGGACTGGTTGGATCTCCTTGCTGTCCATGGGACTCTCAAAAGTCTTCTCCAACACCACAGTTCAAAAGCTAAAAGCAGTTTAAGTGTACTGTGCCAGAGGACCAGGGATTAAAAATGCTGCTAATCACTTGTATTATCTACCAAACTGAGAAAATAAAGCAAACTGTATCAGAGAGGAGAACTGATTATATGTGTTTGAAAATTTCATTCCAGATTGAGAATGTAGGTAAAAAGGAGTGATGCAGGGGAAGGACTGCTAACATGTACGGGTTTTCTTTTGGGGATGATGAAAATGTTCGAAAATTGTTTAGAGTGACACTTTCACAACTCTGTGAATGGGCTAAGAAGCATTGCATTTTATACTCTAAAAGACCCAATTGTATGGTTACAGTTGTCAATTACATACATACATATATATCCTGTTCTGTTTGTTCTATTTTAATATCATTACTGCTAGAATATACAGCAGTAACAAATAACAACAAAAGTGCCTTCTCTTCTACATACCACTTATTTTCTAGGTATTGTACAATCTAGAGAAAAAAAAATATAACCAGACAGGTGAATAGTGTCTTCTAAAAACTACAGCCTCATGAGAGGTCTAGGCATTATTTGAAGGTTATGGAGTACTTTTAAGCAAATGTATACTTTAAGTCTTTAAATGATACCTAAAGACTACATCATAAATATTGCTAAGTAATCATTTTCTTATCAAAACATCACTGCTGTTTTTATGACAAAAATATTCAAGTCTCCACATGATTATCTCAATAGATGCAGAGAAAGCCTTTGACAAAATTCAACATCCATATATGATAAAAACCCTCCAAAAAGCAGGAATAGAAGGAACATACCTCAACATAATAAAAGCTATATATGACAAGCCCACATCAAACATTATCCTCAAAGGTGAAAAATTGAAAGCATTCCCCCTGAAGTCAGGAACAAGACAAGGGTGCCCACTCTCACCACTACTATTCAACATAGTTTTGGAAGTCTTGGCCACAGCAATCAGAGCAGATAAAGAAATTAAAGGAATCCAGATTGGAAAAGAAGAAGTAAAACTCTCTCTGTTTACAGATGACATGATCCTCTATATTGAAAACCCTAAAGACTCTACTAGAAAATTACTAGAGATAATCAGTGAATATAGCAAAGTTTCAGGATACAAAATCAACACACAGAAATCCCTGGCATTCCTATACACTAACAATGAGAAAAGAGAAAGAGAAATTAAGGAAACAATTCCATTCACCATCGAAACAAAAAGAATAAAATACTTAGGAGTATTTCTACCTAAAGAAACAAAAGACTTGTATATAGAAAACTATAAAACACTGATGAAAGAAATCAAAGAAGACACAAACAGATGGAGAAATGTGCCGTGTTCGTGGGTTGGAAGAATCAATATAGTGAAAATGAGTATACTACCCAAAGCAATCTATAGATTCAATGCAATTCCTATCAAGCTACCAGAGGTCTTTTTCAGAGCATTAGAACAAATAATTTCTCAATTTGTATGGAAATACAAAAAACCTCGTATAGCCAAAGCAATCTTGAGAAAGAAGAACAGAACTGGAGGAATCAACCTACCTGACTTTAGGCTATACTACAAATCCACAGTCATTAAGACAGTATGGTACTGGCACAAAGACAGAAATATAGATCAATAGAACAGAATAGAAAGCCCAGAGATAAATCCACGCATCTATGGACACCTTATCTTTGACAAAGGAGGCAAGAATATACAATGGAGAAAAGACAACCTCTTTAACAAGTGGTGCTGGGAAAACTGGACAGCCACTTGTAAAAGAATGAAACTAGAACACTTTCTAACACCATACACAAAGATAAACTCAAAATGGATCAAAGATCTAAGCATAAGACCAGAAACTATAAAACTCCTAGAGGATAACATAGGCAAAACACTCTCTGACATAACCCAAAGCGGGATCCTCCATGACCCACCTCCCAGAATATTGGAAATAAAAGCACGAATAAACAAATGGGACCTAATTACAATTAAAAGCTTCTGCACAACAAAGGAAACTAAAAGCAAGGTGAAAAGACAGCCTTCAGAATGGGAGAAAATAATAGCCAATGAAGCAATGGACAATTAATCTCAAGTCTCAAGTGTTAAATGATTTGCCAAAGATATACAGCTTTTTTTATAGTAGAATATAGAATAAATAGAAAAGATATCACTGCTGTGACTAATCTGTGGACAATAAAATAATTTTTTTCTAGATTAAGTAAGTAGTACATATTTTATAGATTATAAAATCTATATAGATTATAGATGAAATATAGATTATAATAAAATCACCCAGCTTTAAGTGATCTTATAAAGCCTCCTCCATATATGCTTAAATATAAAATAGTTTCATATCTGCAATCTTTCATTTACTTATGGGGATATTTTCAAAGGAGTACACTATTGTCAAATTAAATGTATTATATTTATAGTTTAAATTGTTTAGAGCCTATTTATAATATTTAATATATGCTTTAGATTACATAATAGTTAAATGATATTTGCTATATTTTCCTCAGAATCATAAAATATATAATATATAGAGTTTTTAACTGGATTTTTTTTTATCATATCTATCATTTATGGCTTTGGTTACAGATTTTTTGGAGTGTTACAGAATATTTTTTAAAATTTTGTTGGAGTATAGTTGATTTACAATAACTAGATAAATTTAATTGCAGTATATTGTTCTAAAAGTGATTATAAGAAGAGATAGTTTGCATATTTTAATTCTATGTGAAGGAAAAAAGCATGCTTTGGGACAAAGAAAAATGGACTTTGATTGAGTCTTGTATATATTCCTGATTTACTCCACTGCTGATAGTCCCACTCATACTTAAACAATCAGCTATTTCATATATGCCTCTGTGTGTTGATCACACTGTTCCTTCCCTCTGTATGGGACATTCTTCTATGTGCTATGCGTTTGCCAAACTTCTACTGGAGACTGAATCAATGTTTTTAAAAATATCACATACTCAACACTAGATTTATGCAATGAATCAGTGCTGACTAATATTTTACTACAGGGTGGCATGGTGAGTTCACAAAGTTCTTGAAGCAAAGAAGCTTAGAAAATGATCAAATGTTTGAAGGTCAACCTTAAGGATTGTGGCATCATTAGATAGTTCCTTGCATGACTTAATATGCAAGACCAGGAATGTCAATAAAATTAAGGAAGGAAGATGGTCTTTAATGTGCCAATATTTGGGTCAAGGGAGCCAAAATGTCCAAGAGATCTTAAAACAGCACACCAAAGTACAATATACCGTCGTCCTATAGGCCACAAATATCATTAGAAATACATATCTTTTAAATAACTTGCCTACCACATTCATTCAACCAGTCTTCTGTCTTGTTCAATTTTTGTTCAATTCATGTCATTGCTACATTTTCTGGAAAACTTGTTCCTATAATATCTTAAGCTGAAGCCATTGACTAATAATAACTTTTTTAGTTGACAATTTATAAGTTGGCTCTTTATTTAAAATTTGTGTCTTGCTCATCTCCAGCATATATTTCCATAGCATTTGTTCACTTCCATATATGTTTAGTTGACTTGTAAGAAGGAAGTTTATCCATGTCTTGCTAGGAAATAGTCTATTATTGTCTAGGAGGGAATGCCAAGTCATGAAAGGTCACACACAATAAATGACCAATTCAGGCGGTGGTGATGTATCTGAAATTGCCTAAGTATGGGTATGATCTTGGAAGATAGTTCAGGTTTTGGAAATATCTACCATTTCTTCTGCAATTATTGTCTTTTGAAAACTACTTATTTGGAAATGTTTGTGTCCAAATCGACCATGATTAAGTACAAAAACTTTCTTGTATAATCTAAAGATATACTAAATGACTGAGAATATTTTAAAAATATTAACTATTTTTAAACTTTAAAATTATTAATGAAGAAAACAAATCCACTCAGAATAATTACTTTATATAACCATAATTTTTAAATCTACTTGTTTAACGTACATGTGAATTAAAGAAAATTATTCAATGTTTAGTTATATGGACACAGAGAGAGGTAGAATTAGGGGGGGAAAAGTGATGTATAAACTTAGAAAGTCAGAATTATAGCTAAATATGTAGTCAGTTGTTAGAATAAGTTACAATTGATTAGTGAAGTACATAGTTGATATAATTGGGTTTGATTACCTTATTATAAAATATTATGAAGTTGATATATTGGATTATTTTTCTACACAATCATAAATCCCTCTCTGGACATTAACCACTGTAGTTTAACAACTGATATTTAGATTTGAAGAGTGATATAGCAGGGATATTTTTATTTTTATTTAATTCTTTGGCATGCCTAGCTTCTTATGAAGAACTTGAGATTACATTTTTGTTACTGTACACAGGTTGATTTATCCTTTAAAAATAAATGCAGTTTCTCATTTTGAAAGAAAATAAGTACATGCTTTATAAAAGCCAAGAATCCTTTCACACCCTTTCCCAGAAATTTAGATTGGTACACCAATATTAGAGATCATGTTACATCAAAAATTGATTGACTTAATTATTGCTTCTAAAATAATAATCCTTAAAAATATGAGCAATTTAAATATTGAGGATCTCCAACCAAAAAACTGCTTGGTAAGTTAAAGAGAAATTCCTTGCCAAGTTGATGATTCATATGTCTCATCACAAAATAAAGCATATACCTTTAGATGCAGTAGACATATTTTCATGATTAAGGTTAATAGTATAGCCCATTGCTATTCAAAATCCCACTGAGAGACAATATCAGAAAGGAACAAGTGAGAAGCAGCTACCAATATTTAATAGAGTAACATGATGGTAAGTTGAAAGCTGCAGTTTGCTGGCTTTACAGGAATCCTAGTTTGCATTAACAGAGCCAAGGCTTCAGCCTATTACTGCATGTAAACATGCGTGACTTCAGAGAAAAGAAAATGGAAAAAAAATTAAAGCCTGAACAAATGAGAAAACATATGATGAAAAAAAGCAGCTGGATATCACTTTTTTTCTATTCAAAAAATATTTGTTCCCCCTGAAAATATCTTAGGAAATCATTTGTGATGATGCATCTCTAATGGATAGGAACCATAGTATAACTGTTACTAAAATCAATTGCCATCCATTATGAGGTAAAATGAAAGACCGGCTGTTGTGTTGACAAAAACGTATCGAACCTGCATTGCCTGTGTGTCGATATATAATAAAGGGTTTTGCCATGGAAGTTTACTGAGGCTTAAATTTTCTCACTTCATTCTACAGGATTTTAAAATAAAAATCAAGCTAGGATGAAGATGTTAAATGTAGAGACAATTCAATCTACAATTTAGTTAGTCTCCAAAAGATTACTCTGTGTCTAAACAGTAGTAAAAATCTTACCCATCTCAGAAAAGTAAATGTCCTCCATTCCATTATCTTTTCCACTTGTCACATACAAGGTGACTGTAACTATGACAAGGAGAAGAAGAATGTGGTTCTCAAAGTTCCGTAAAATATAAT
The DNA here is from genome assembly GCA_007570785.1 of Antilocapra americana. Classification (NCBI taxonomy): domain Eukaryota; kingdom Metazoa; phylum Chordata; class Mammalia; order Artiodactyla; family Antilocapridae; genus Antilocapra; species Antilocapra americana. Next base: position 31,275,114 of record ML661885.1, read on the forward strand.
GAGTTGGAATTGGGGGAGGCATTGAGACCCACACTACATGTGGCCCCAAAGTTCAGTCCTCTCTTTTGCATCTCCTACTCTGAGAGATACCATCTGCCATTTTATGAGGACAGTTAAGAAGCGTCATGGAGCGGTCTATGTGGAGAATAGCCAAAGCATCTTCCTAACAATCTTGTGAGAAACATACCAAAGAGATGGATTCGCTGGTGCCAGTCAGGACTTCAGGTAACTGCAGCCCACTGGACATCTTGAACCTCTTGACTGCAACCTATGAAAGAATCTGAGCCAAAACTGTCCAGCTAAACCACCTCCACATTCCTGATGCACACAAACTATGAAATACTAAATGTTTGTACTTTCAAGCCTTTAAGTTTGGGGCTATTTTTGACACAGCAACACATAACTAATATAGACAAAAATATTATAGGTACAGATAGCATTGAAGATATAGTGATTTACTGTGGAAGGAAGGACAAAGGGAGAAATATCGCCCCATCGAATTGTTGTATGGAGTTGCTTTAGAATGAAGATGAAACATTAACTAGGAGATTGGAAAGCTACATGTTATTTACAGGATATTTTTAAAATATAAAACTATGTTATTTTTCATGATTGGGTATCATGTGCGATAGATACCCGATTATACTCTAATAATTTATTAGAGGTAAGTTAAAAACAAATTTGAAAGCCAATTTGCTAATGAGGCTTTCCAAATTGTTCCATCATTTAAAAAGTAAGAGATAACTGTTTTCAGAGATATTTATGCTTAGGTTAGAAAGTTGAAAATGCCATATTATACAGACTTATATATATATATAAGACTTAGTCCAGAAATAGAAAATGAGTATCTCAATGTAAAATATAAATGTATATCATTAATCAAAAGAAACATGAATCATAGACAGAAAAGCAAAATAAAACAAAGATAATGTCCATGGCTAGGGTTAATACTAACTCCTGCCAGGCTCCTCTGCTCATGGAATTTTCCAGACAAGAATACTGGAGTGGGTTATCATTTCCTGCTCCAGGGGATCTTCCCAACCCAGAGATGGAACCTGCCTCTCCTGCCTTGGCAGGCAGGTTTCCTATCACTAGCGCCACCTGGGAATCGCAGTGGAAGGTTATTGAAGCATTTAGTATGGAAGGGATATAAATTATGTAAATTTTTTATGTTTTATAAAGTTAACTGGATAAAAATCATAGTGGATGCAGACAGAAAAAGATAGACAATTGGATGTATCTAAGTGAAAGATAATGGTTACTTGGAAAATGGTAGTTATGGTGGTGATGAAGAGAAGGCAGTTAATTAAGAGAGAGTTTTAAATGATATTGGCAAGTATTAATGATTTGATAAGCTGAAGATAAAAAGAATTAAGACTGACTCTGTTAGGTTTCCAAAAAGCTTTGAATGATGTATGATGTCAAAGTTTAATCAAATTAGAAAAATACTATATTGCTTAGTAGATGTATGGAAATTGGTAGAAAAACAATAAAGTTGCCCTTGAAATTTAAAATATTTTTACTTCCACCTTTAGGATTTTGCATACAACTATGTTCTCACTATCATATTCATACTAAAATAGCTTTCCGTTAATTTTAGTCATGTCTCTCTTCTGATTTTGACTAATTTCTCTAAAAGTAAAGTGGCTTAGAATCCATGTATTCTTCAGTTAGTTGTGAACCTTGAGAAATTTGCTCCATCACTCAGTGTAGTAAGTTCACTGTAGTTGTCACAAAATTATCTGGATACTTGAAATCCAAAGTCAGAACTGCATGTAAGACTGTCACATCTTAACATCTCAGGTTTTGAAAAAGTTTAAGAATCAAAAAACGAAAAGAAAGATAATGGTGAAGTCAAAATTTGTATTTTATTTGTAGTTATCATGCTCATAAATAAATGTCCTGTTAATAGTCGAGTACAGTTTTATAAAAAGTTTATTCATCACCACTGCCTGTGTGAGACTACTGTTCTAGATCCTCCCTCTGGTAAAAGCTATCAGTTCACAAGTGGAGCACTTTGTCATAGTTGGTGTGAAATAAGTTGTTAAGAAGCAGCTCTGTTCCTTATTAGCTAACCTGATTCCGTCCATCTCTCTGATTAATGTGCTTTCTTGGCACCCAGGGAGTCCCAGGTTTTATTAATGAATTTGTGAGAAGTTTTCACCTTTCTGCACACTTGAATATGACTGTGAATGTAGCACAAGTCATCAGATGTCCACTGTGTTCAGTGCGGTGAAAAACATGTAGAAAAACAGTTGGGAATATGTGTTGTGTTCTTAATGAAATTTGGCTAACTTGTTTTATACATTATGCAATACATTTTAATGATCCATTCATAAAAATTCTGGCTCACTGTTTTATTAGAAATTTTTCATATTGGTTATATACTTCATTTAGTAATAGTTTTACAGAGGTAATTAGTGAATTGACTTTAGAAAAGTTGCTAATAATCTTTTAGTATCAAAATACTAGTCGTATAATTCCAATGAAAAATAAAAATAAAAAAAATTAATCTAGCTTTGAAAACTGATCTTGTCTACCCATTCCATGTGCCAGGCATATCTTGGTTTCTTGGGAGTGGGTTTGTTTTTTTTTTGTTTTTCCTCTACATCTTTTGGTATAGTTTACTTACTGAAAGTGAGTAAAAATGTTAGTTGCTCGGTTGTGTCTGACTCTTTGCAAACCCATGGACTGTAGCCCACCAGGCTCCCCTGTCCATGTAATTCTCCAGGCAAGAATACTGGAGTGTTTAGCCATCATCTTCTCCAGGAGATCTTCCCAACCCAGGGATCAAACCCAGATCTCTTGCATTGCAGGCAAATTCTTTACCGTCTGAACCATCAGGGAAGCCCAGGTTGCTTACTACTAGTATATAATATGATACATTTTGAATCTTGATTCTTCTTAATCTTCTTTGGTTTCCAGCACCTATAATTGTCTCCTCTTCTCAACAATGTCTATGCTACTGAAAGAACCTTCCCATGCCTTCTTCTTACACTAGTTAAATTATGCTTTTCTAAGACCACAACTCAAGTATTATTTTCTTAGGGAAATCTTTCATCACAAACTCAAATTATGCTGTGAGAACATATCCTTCATAGCACCTATCACAACTGAAATTTTGTACTTCTTTATACAAGCCATTGATCTTTGATTAAAGTCACTTTTCTTCGATTAGAGAAAAGCTAAAGAAGAGATATAAAGACTTACTTGGCCAGCTGTTGCTTAGCAAAGAAAAAACATTATTCTACATTGATATCACAGAGAAGCAACTACCAGAAACTCACTGCTTTTACTAAGGCTAAAATTATATTTCCTGCTGTCGATCATAGGGAAATATGGATGGACCTAACACTAAAATTATCAGTTTTCTTTTTTCTGTAGTTGTCATCACTATCTTTTCTCCAAGAGTATAACTTCCAGGGAATATTTTACTATGCACACTTAATGAGTATAGATGCCTTATTTATCAAATGTCAACACCCGAGATAGGAGGACACTGCCTTTCTTCTCTAAGCCTTGCATATACATTTGAATTCCTTATTTGACTTGTAAATTTAAAGTTTCAAAAATGTCTGTGAGTGAACAATTTATGTGTTCAAGATCTGAAGAGGTGAAACAATACATCATTTAGAATCAGACATAATGTGTTCAGTGGCCATTTAAGTAGCTATACATTAAAAATATCATTGTTCTCCCACCTAAATTCCCATTTTTAAAATGGAAAAATATGTTTCTCAAAATCCACATCAGGAATAAAAGTATAATAGAAAAATCAACAGCAGTACTGTCTACTAGCATTCATCATTGTAATTTTTCAGGTCATTTCCTTCAGATGGGTGACTGGTAAGGTCAAAAATCGGCTGATTTCAAGCAGACAAAACAAGTCCTAAAATGAACTAACATGCCTCAAAGTGTTCCTTCAGTTTTGGCCTTAACTTCTGGGTGAAATGACAAGTTTAATGGCAATTAGACAGAAACAAAGGAAAGCACTTCAGGCACAATTTTCAGACCGCTAATATCCTTAGTGATGCACAGCATGATTCGGCCGTGTTGCCTTGTTCCATTCTATTTGGCTACAGTCCCAATTTTTCCAGGCATTCATATATGTCTGCAAGTGAAAATCTCATACTTCCAGATTTTCCTTTGTTCTTCTTTGTCTAATACAGCACCTGCTTTCTTAGTGCTTTCTTTTCAGATATACAGAGTCTGAGAACTGAAGTATGTAGGCCCCTTTCTATTCTGATCCTTAAAGGTCATTTTCCTTCCTGTTTTGCTCAAATTTATTTATTTCAAATTTATTGACCATTACATTTAACTCTACTTATACCTTGTATTTTGTGCTGTTTGCAATTCTACAAGAGCTGAATTTTTTTTTTTAAATATCTTGGCTTTAACCACAGCTAATTGAATTAGCATTTCCCATCTAAGAAATAGTTGAATAGAAATGTTATTTAGAAATACTTCTATATTGCAGAGTTACATCCACTGAAAGGAAGAAAATACAGAAGGTCACACTTTCAACTTCTCTGATTTCTCTTTTCACTTCTTATTCACTCTACAGTCATTCCACTGAGGAAGAAACTTTTGCCAGCTCAATTCAGATCACATCATTTAAATGGGTAAAAGGCCAACTGAGGAGAAACAACCAATTTCTAGTTAAAACCTTCCTTGTTGTTGTTACCTCAAATATTTCTGAGAGTCAAAAAAGTCTTGCTCAATTTTTAGATTCTTGTAGAAAATGCAAAGTTTAAATATGGCCAGAATCTAATACTGGCTTCAGAAACATGCAGATCAAACATACATATAAATGATGGCTGAAAGTGAAAATGAAATATACAGAAAACTTTTGAAAATTATGAAAGAAAGACAGTGAAGGAAAAGTGACAAGATAAAATTTTTAAATTTGTAATATAAATATGTTACAGGTCTTCTCTGTTTCTCATTTTATATATATATATATATATAATACATATTTTATATGTTGTATATAATATATAATCTTTACATTAATATAGTACTACAATTAGGAAATACAGAAAATTAGATTCAATTTTTTGCCATAAAGATATATTCAGATATACCAGGTACACAGAATGCAGACGCTAGGTGGGTACAAAAATTCATGCTAATGGTATCCTTAATCTTAGAGATACCAAAGGAATGTTTCATGCAAAGAAGGCCACAATAAAGGACAGAAACAGTATGGACGTAACAGAAGCAGAAGATATTAAGAAAAGGTGGGAAGAATACACAGAAGAACTACAAAAAAGATCTTAATGACATGGATAACCACAATGGTATGATCACTCACTTAGAGTCAGACATCCTGGATTGTGAAGTCAGAGTCAGACATCCTGGAATGTGAAGTCAAATGGGCCTTAGGAAGCATTATTATGAACAGTTTAGTGGAGATCATGGAATTCCAGCTGAATTATTTCAAATCCTAAAAAATGATGCTGTTAAAGAGCTACACTCAACATGCCAGCAAATTTAGAAAACAGCAGTGGCCACAGGACTGGAAAAAGTCAGTTTTCATTCAAATCGCAAAGAAAGGCAAGGCCAAAGAATGTTCAAACTACCACATGATTACACTCATTTCACATGCAGAGTAAATCTCAAAATCTTCCAAGCTAGACTTCAACAGTATGCAAATCAAGAACTTCCAGATGTACAAGCTGGATTCGGAAAAGGCAGAGGAACCAGAGTTCAAATTGCCAGCCTTCATTGGATCATAGAAAAAGCAAGAGAATTAAAAAAAAAAAAAATCTACTTCTGCTTCATTGACTATGCTAAAGTCTTTAACCTCATGGATCACAACAAACTGAAACATTCTTAAAAAGATGGGAATACCAGACCACTTTACCTGCCTCCTGAGAAACCTGTATGCAGGTCAAAAAACAACAGAACAGATCTTGAAACAATGGTCTGGTTCAAAATTGGAAAAGGAGTACATCAAACTGTGTATTGTCACCCTGCTTATTTAACTTATATGCAGAGTACATGATGTGAAATGCCAGACTGGGTGAAGCACAACCTGGAATCAAGACTGCAAGGAGAAATATCAACAACCTCAGATGTGCAGATGATATGACACTTATAGCAGAAGGTAAAGAGGAACTAAAGAGCCTCTTGATGAAGGTGAAAGAAGAGTGAAAAAGCTGGCTTAAAACTCAACATTCAAAACCTAAGATCATAGCATCCAGCCCCATCACTTCTTGGCAAATAGATGGGGAAGCAATGGAAACAGTGTCAGACTTTCTTTTCTTGGACTCCAAAATCACTGCATATGGTAACTGCAGCCATGAAATTAAAAGGTGCTTGCTCTTTGGAAGAAAAGATATGACAAACCTATACAGCATATTAAAAAGTAGAGACCTTTGCCACAAAGGTCTACAAGGCTTCCCTTGTGGCTCAGCTGGTAAAGACTGCCTGCAATGTGGGAGACCTGGGGTGGATCCCTGGGTGGGTAAGATCCCCTGGAGAAGGAAATGGCTACCCACTCCAGTATACTGGCCTGGAGAATTCCATGGACTGTGTCCATGGGGTCACAAAGAGTCAGACCCGACTGAGTGACTTTCACTTTCACTTTCCACATAGTCAAAGCTATAATTTTTACAATAGTCATGTATGAATGTGAGAACTGGACCATAAGGAAGGCTGAATGCCAAAGAATTGATGCTTTCAAGCTGTGGTGCTGGAGAAGACTCTTGAGAGTCCTTTCGACTACAAGGAGATCAAACCAGTCAGGCATTGGAAGTACTGATGCTGAAGCTGAAGCTCTAATACTTTGGCCACCTGATGTGAAGAACCAACTCACTTGAAAAGATGCTGATGCTGGGAAAATTGAAGGCAGGAAGAAAAGGGAGTGACAGGGAATGGGATGGTTGGATGGCATCACCAACTCGATGGACATGAGTTTGAGCAAGTTCCAGAAGATGGTGAAGGACAGGGAAGTGCTGCAGTCCATGGGGTCACAAACAGTTGGACATGACTGAGTGACTGAACAACAACAGCAAAAGGTCTCCTGTGTTACTTTAGGAGAACTTCCTAACTGAGGGAGCAAGGCGCTTAAATGTCCATATAAAATATAAAAAGAAACACAAGAAGAAATTTAATTATGAATTGATACATTAAATTTCTCAACATAACTCCAGCCTTGTAACCACTATCAGTCATTCCAGAAAAAGTTATGGAAAGCTCAAACCAAAATGCCTTTGAGAAAAATGTGTTTTAGGTAGAAAATATTCTCATTCATGGGCCTGCAAGGGGCAATACTGATGGAAATGAGAACAGGAAGGATTTCCCTCAAAATGAAAAGCAAATGAAAGAAGTGGAAGATTAAAAATAGATTTTCAGATTAAATACTTTGAAGCATAGTATTTGTTGGGTTTTTAAAATGCAAAAGACACATGGCAGTATTTTGCTTTACGCTTGACAAACTTAGGCTAATTTGGGACACCTGTCCCTACTGCTATTTTACATAGAACACAAAACTTGAGTATATATGCAGAAACCTGAAAAGCTTAAGTATATTTAGCATAACAAACATTTTGTAAGATTCTAGATGCAGGTGTTATGGTTAAAAAAAAAGTTGGCTTGCAAAACACTGACATGAATAAATAGAAACTGAAATGATCTTGGGCTGTTGGGAGTATAGAATAATGCTACTCATTACCATACCTAGCTTTTCCTCTTAAGCTATAAATTTTTCATTTATGAGAATGCAAAATTTACTTTTCATATGTTTAGGTGCATGAAGCCATTGCTTCTGAATGCCAGGTGTTAGTCACTACTATGATTATATCTTATAATAAACATTTTGTCTCTAAAATTTCCCTATATTATCCTGCACAAATAATAGAATCACAACAATATAATAGGTACCTATTTTATTGGCATTGCCCTCATTGCCAGGCATGCATTCAAGCTTATTAAGCTTATTAATCATTAACGAGCTTATTAATCATCATACTACTGTCAAATCTTTGTGTTTAGCCAAAGACTAGGTTGGAAGAGCAAACACCTGGATTCCAGTCTGCTTTATTTTACCATTTACCAAAATTACCTGGGGCTTTTTATTTTTTACTCTCCATTGTTTCCAAGAATCCAAGCCACTTATGATCTCTTAATGTATGACAAGATATCCATGTCATCTGAAATATTTTTCTCATATTTCCACATATTTCCAAGTTGTCAGGATTTTTAGTTTCTCTGCTACTTACAGAGAATTTCTCATATCTACTGCCTCATTTTCAAAGCACATATTAAAATGTGCAAGAAAAAAAAATTCCAAAAACAGACTTTTCAGTATAAGCTTTTACATCAGACACATGCACACACATACACATAGCACACATCTGTAAAGGACTGAGCAGCTCATCATAATTCAAGGAGGCATTTTCAGGTACTTTTAGAGTTATATTGCTCAGTAGAGCTGGAGAAAGTGATAGATGTATTTATATCTTTTCTAAGTGGTTCTTTATAACTATTAAGATGTCTTTAAATTAGAAATTGTAGGCGTTGGCATTTTAGAATTCTTTCTGCCTTTTGGGTGATTTTTCTTTTACACAGTCTTTGGGAAAACATATTTTCCCTAAAGGAATTTAACGGAGTTGATGGCAACTGTTAAAATAATAGCAATCCTGTGTCAATCAAAGGTTAGTTCTACAATAATATCCATTCAGTAGGTTTTACAGTGGGCCTAATCACAGTACTGAACTAAATTGGTACAATTTTTAGAACTTCATCAGATGGTAAATATCACAGATAAATACTGCCTAATGCACATGCTCATGAATCTGCAGTAGGAGTACCTATCTGTGTTCTCATTACTAAAAGGAAAAGATACAGAAAACCATATCTCTGTATAATACATTGACTACAGGTGTTAAACTTTACTTTGAGAGAAAATTCACCTCACAGAGAATTTTTTAAAATTGTATTAAAATTAAATAATCCATGAGTTAAACTGTCTTTTTAGATATAATTCAGTACTTTGGTAAGGACAGTAAGGCACTGATTAAGTACCTAAGTCTTCATGGTGATGACCAGAAGTTCAACTTTTAACCAATTATTTCCATATCAAACAATTGATTTTACTATATATTTTCTAAATCCTCTATTTACACTGACATTAATTATGTCAATTTTTTCTTGCTGGGACATACTGAAACTTTCTGTCAAAAGATTTATCCCATTTCATTCTTAACTAATTCTTATTGCTAATAAATAATCATCTTCATTAAGCATGATATCACAAGGATTCTAAGACAATAGTTTAAAATCATAGCAAGAAATATGAGCTCCTAGCAGTATCAACACAGCTCTATTAAGTTTTCAAGACAGTCTACCAAACAGATTTAATTAATATGTTATTGTTGTGTAAAACTGTCCCCAAATTCAGCAGTTTAAAACAATGAACTTTTATGATCTCATGTGTTTTTGAGATCAGGAATCTAAAAAAGGTTTAAGTAGCTGATCCTGTTTCAGGGTCTTTTACAAAGTTTTGGTCAAGCTGTCAGGCAAGACTCTAATTATGTTAAAGTGTGACAGAGACTGGAGGATCTCTCCCATGGTCAATGACACAGGGCTGAACTACGTATCACATGGGTTCACCACTGAACTGTGCTATGTGGCAGCTGGCTTCTTCCCAAGTGAGGGATGTAAAAGAGGGAGATATACCAAAATGGAAAGCACAAAATCTATCATAAATTAATTTAAAAAGTAATATCCTATTAATCTGTGACATTCTGTTACACAGATCAACCAATTATAAACTGGGAATGGAATACACAGTATATAAATACCAGAAGGCGGAGGGTCAGTGGAAGCCATCTCAGAGGTAGGTGGCCACACTGATGACCAGAATAAGCAGATATTGCTTGATATTTGAGAATTAAAATAAATTCCCTAAAAGTGCCTTCCAATTAGCATACTAGGGTTGTAGGTTAAAATACTACTTTAAACCATTTTTCAAAAGTAAACATGTATTATGCTACTTCCTGTCTTTTTGGTTACCTCTGTTATTTCCAGAGCCTTCTTCCATCAGTCGTGAAAGCAATCAGTGGAGCATACATAACACTACTCAATTTGTGTAGTTCTGAATATTTACTATTCCTCCCCTATGCAAGATAAAAATTCTTAGTACACTCTCTCGTATTTCCCAAATTCTAAGTTCCCCATATTTTTTCAGTCTGCTTATTCAAATTCATCCTAGAAGCAATTTTATGTCATCTTAATAAAGTATTTCCATTCTTAGCAACCAAGTACAAGAAATTTGAGAGCTGTGTCTAAATGTAGATAGCAAGTATACACTTGCCCTAGATGGAACTTCTGAATATAAAGATTAAAAAGTCAACAATCTGTTGAAGCAAAGAGAAGGTTGAAGCACTCAGTTTACATTGCACCATTTATCAAATAAATATGGGTTTGGAAATTCTATGTCAAATTCATTGCATGATATAATATAGGAACATATTATGATTATTTATTTCTTTTCGTCTATGCTAAAGTGTCAGTATTTTATGGAATAGTTGGTAGAAGTTGGAGCAGTATATAAAACATTGAGTATTGCAAGTAGATAAATCCTAGAGTTGTAAAACTTTGAAAAGACTTACTAAGGTTCTTTGTTAGATCATGAGCCAACTTTTCAGACTCACAGTGTCTCAGAAAATTGTGTTTATCTTAGTAATGTGACAGGAAATGGAAAGCAACAATGCCAAAAGATCAGACCTAAAAAAATGTTTTGCTGTTTTGTTCAAAAGAATACAAAACTTTGGCTCTTTTCAGTTGCTTTTTCTCAGGATTTTTATTGTAAGTACTTGCCACCTGTTCTTGATCTATAAATATTATTGTGCTCCAGGCTCACCTATGGGCCATTTTTTATTTACACTTGGTCTTATATGAGCTCATCTAGCTTCATGACTTTAAATAGCATCAATATGCCAGTGCTTCCCATATCTCCCACTGCCAGAACTTTTATTGCAATTTCAGGCTCATATATATAGCTACGTATGTGGAGTGATAGAATCACATGAAATTGATGATAAAATCACATGAATTTGATTGTTTTTTAGGTTACCAATAAAAGATAATTTCATACATTTCAATCTAACCAATATCTTTACTTGGATGTTGTATAGTCATCTTGAATCACAATATTTAACATTTCTAAAACTTAACTCATGACTTCCCATGCCTTTAACTCCTCATCAAACTATTCATAATGTCAGCTTTTCATTTTAGTAAATGGCAAAACATTTTGCACAGTTGTTCATGGTCAAAACCATGGAGTGGTTCTTGATTTGTTTTTCCCTCACGTATCTCTGGGCTTCCCTGGTGGCTCAGATGGTAAAGAATCCACCTGCAATGTGGAAGATCTGGGTTCGATCCTGGCTTGGGAAGATCCCCTGGAGGATGGCATGGCAACCCACTGCAGTATTCTTGCCTGAAGAAGAACCGGACACAACTGAGTGACTAAGTGCAGCACAGCTCATGCCTCTGAGTATAATACATTAATAATAAGCCCCATTTTTTCTACCACTAACCTACCTTATGACCACTTCTTTCCTTCACAAAGATTAAAATTCTGTTGAAAGCATCATTACTTCTCATTCTAGCAGCTACTGTATTCTCCTGACTTGTGTCTCTGTCGCTGCATATGATTACTTTTAGAAGGCTCATTCTAGTCATATAAGGAGGCAGGGGTCAGTTAATGTAAATTATATTATGCTATCCCTTGTTTAAAACAACTAACATCAAATTTAGATAGTAAATGTTGATTATTTACCATGGTCTATGAATAGCTACATATTCTGAGTCCAGCTTATTTCCCTGACTTTATTCAACATCATTTTTCTCTTTTTCATTATACTCTATTCACACTGATTTCTTTATTCCTCAACAGGCCAAGCTTGTTCTTCTTCTAGTCTCTTACTGGTGCACTCATCTCAGCTTTTTCTGTAGTGGCATGTCTTGTCATTTATTTTCCTGTTCAAATGTCATGCCCTTAAAGCAGGCCCTGATAATTCTATCCCAAGTGCTGCCTTTAAAAAAAAAGAAAAAGTGCCGCTGTTAGATAGAATCACTGTCTCACTTTACTGTTTTCTTTGCTTCAAAGCACTTTATTTGAACTTTTCTAAAGAACTTTTACTTATTGTCTGTTTTTCCCTATTCCCCTTCCTTACTTTCAAGAATAAAGTACTTTACAATTGGCTATCTTTCTTGACTCTCTTGATTACTATTGTAAACACTGCACAGTATGCCAGGTACCAGGTAGTCAATCTATAAATATGTTGAAAGAATGAAGAAAATGTATTCTATGAACTATTAAAATGGAAAATGAAGATTATGCTCATTTCTTAAGTGGGTGATGCACTGAGAGTTCACTGAGAACACTTTAGCATAATATATTGTGAGCAATTGTAGACATACTTTGTGGCATTTTTTAAGAATATTTTATAATTTTATCATGCACTTTTATGAGTGTGAGTTATTCTGTAAGTTATTGTGGATGTACTTAAAATGTAGGTCTACTTAAGTTATTATTTAACTGCCTTAAGAGTTTGGTGTCAAGAATTAAGTGTAAATTGCAAGAGTTTGAGACTTGCTTGGCATTCGTTTTTAGCAGTTTAGTAGACTGGGGAAACGCTTGAGTATCTGGCCCCTCCTGCTATTAAGAGAGAGTACTTTGTTTATTGAGACGTCTGGATTTTGTAGGTCACAAACACATTCGGGCTTGCTGCTCCAACTCTTTTACCACAGGTGTAAATAAGAATCTTTCACACTACCCCTGGTGATACACTAGTGAGATTTTTGCTTTCCATCCTCAAGTGCCCAGAATTTTGGACTCTGCCACATATAGGCATTAGTTCCTATAGGAGAAGACTTTTACCAGAGACCTCAACAATGTTTCCAGTGAATTTGAGTTTGCTACCTGGCCACGTTTTTCTTCTGCAAGTGAGTCACTGTTCAAAGAAAGAGGTTACACTGACATTTGAGATGTTTAAGAAGAGGGTTCCAGTGCTATTTTGGGAAATTAAGTTGCTCCTTCACAGTGGTTTAAGGAAGATTATATTTGGGATGTAGGTGATTCCCTCGAGTTCCCATATCCTGTGCATAAACTTAGTTTAAAACTATAACAACCCAAAGTCAGTAGGACTGTTCATCACCCAGAACCTTCAGGAATAAAGTTGGACACTCCTGAATAAAATGCAACAGTAAAATGCAGCAGTTAAGGTGGTAAGTGTAGGCAGAGAATCAGGAATGGATAGGTAAAGATAATAGCTATGACCACATGGACTGTTACAGAGACAAGGACTATATTTGTTATCTGCATTCCTTCCTTATATTGGTATGAACATAGTTGAGTATATTTAAAAAAACACTTGATTATATCCTTCATTCCCCTCCTATCAAACGCAAGAAGCGTTAATCAAAGCTGAAATCATATCTTGATATTTCAGTTACATCAAAGGAGTGTGTCATTAAACTAGAGGAAAAGTATGTTTTACAGTAAGATTCTCAATGAGTTTATCCTCTTGTGAGAATAGGTTAGTGTGTTTTCAGTTGTTATGGTGCAAGGTTGCATAATTATAGTAAAGTATTTGTTTTTTGTTATTGCCTTTATTTGAAAGTTTGGTAAATATAGTGCATATATCTGCCAAGACAACAAGGAATTGATTGTGGAGGCTTTAAAGTGTGCCGATTTAGTTCAGCTCAAACTCTCCTATCTAAATCCTGAATTTCATTTCCTGTGTAGTTCTGGTGTAGTGTTGACCTAACCTGGAGAAATTTGTAGATTTGGAAATCAAGGCAAAGCAACAGCCAAGCTAATGCTTAGCAGGTAATCATAATGCTTAGATTATGTTGACATGCCTTTTAGGCCTGAGGAAGTGCTAAGTTCCAGTTCCTTTCCTTCCTATCTAGTATCCTCTTTCAACTTCTCCAAATCCAGGTCAGAGTTTCATGGTCAAGTGCATCAGCATTTTTGCAGGTCCCTTAAATTATCATATTGGAAGCTTGGACTCCAGTTTTAACTGGTAGATTCCAGCTCATTCTTGCAAATTCCAGGTTGCTGCTGCTCCCTTCTTCTTCGTATCACATCTGCTTTCTTTCCAAACTGCAGATACTGTGAGACTCTAAAGCTAGCAGCAGATGCAGGAGCCATGGACTTAGGCAAACTGCAGCACAAATAATTCCATAAGATTTAATTCCTATTATAATCTACTCACGTCGCTCTTATTGGTGTTGTTTCTTTGGCTGAAACACAACTGACACAATTATGATCAGATGGATTAAATTAATTGAATTCAGTATTTTTAAAATTACTTATATTCTGGATTTATTCTAGTTTTTGAAGTATTTAAAATGAATAGGGCAGTTTTAAAATACTACCTGAATTTAGCGTGGAAGACAGATATGCATGTAATAATTATATAATAGTATGGACTTATATGGGCTTCCCTGGTGGCTCAGACAGTAAAATAATCCACATGAGTTTTATCCCTGGGTTGGGAAGATTCCCCAGAGAAGGGAATGGCTACCCACTCCAGTATCTTGCCTGGAGAATCTGATGGACAGAGGAGGCTGACAAGCTAAAGTCCATGAGGTCACAAAGAGTCAGACATGACTAAGTGACTAACTCTCAACTCATGGACATATACTTTTGTGTATACATAACTTTTTGTAATAAAATATAAATGTACATATACATATATATTTAATCACATTGCATGATGATTTCTGTATGATTATGGATATTAGTGTATAATTATACACACACACACACACACTCTGCATCATATACAGTGGTATAGGAAAACGTATGAGCAACCAGATCTACTAATACCATTGTAAGTGGGCTGGGGAGAAGTTAACATCTCAGCTAAAGAGAAGTGATAAATTAAGTTGGCTTTTGAATATTGGACAAGACAGTGCCAGACTGATTGCCAACAGAAGAAATAACATCAAGATCCTGGATGCAATGTTTCTAGCTATGTCTCCAAATTCTGGGCAAGATCTGGGTCTGCCTTGATCTCTAAACATATATTATTGAATATAAAACATTGAGATCCTGCAGTGAGCCATCATCACTGATATGTCATAGTAAGATACATTCACTGAGCAAGTATGTAATGAACAACCACTATATAACTAGCATACAAATCTGAACAAATAAGAAGACTCATTTTCATAGAGCTTACACTGTAGTAGGAAAGTCAAGCAATAAAATAATAAACTAGTAAACATATAATGTATTCAGGGTTTTTTTTTCTTTCTTTTGTTCTATTTTACAGATTTATTGATACGAAAGTGACACATAATATTACTCTGTACAACATAAGTTTTGACATATATATAGCTATAAAATAAAATCATCATCATCAAAATCAAGGTAGTGACACTAACTTTCCTCCTGCCCCTTTGTCATTCTTTTCTCCCATCGCTAAGTAACCACTGATCTGCTTTGTTATTGTAGACTAGTTTGCATTTTCTAGAAATTTTACAGAAATAGAATCCTGCTGCATCTGCATCTACACTTTTTTCATCTAGCATTTTTCAGTCAACACAATTATTGTGAGATTCATCCAAATTGCTTACTGTATCAATAGTTTTTCTTTATTGATCTGAGTTTTTATATTGTACAGAGGAACCATGATATATTTATTTACAAATTCATGGACATTTAGTTTTTTTATCCAGGTTCTGTTATTGCAAGTAAAGCTGCTATGAATATTTATGCACTAGTTTTTACATAGACACATGATTTCATTTCTCTTGGGTAAATATCTTGGAATGGAATGGTTATATCATTTTGTAGCTGTATATTTAACTGTTTAAGAAATCATTAAACTAAAATAGTTGAATCATTTTACTTTTCTATCAGCAGTGTACCAGTCTTTTTCAATTTTAGCCTTTCTAGTGAGTTTGCAGTGATATCTCACTGTGATTTTAATTTTTATTCTCTTAATGAAAAATTATTTTGGATATCATTTTATGAGTTTAGTTACTATTGGTATACTTTCTTAATTAAGGTATATTGTTCAAATCCTGTGTCCATCTTTAAAATTGGGTTATTTGGTTATTCTTATCAAATCGGAAGTATTCTTCATGTATTCTGGTAACAAGTCCTCTGTTCGATACTGTCTGACTCTGACTGACTATGAAGTCACAGTTACACTAAGGTGTTTTCATAGAGATAGATAATTTGATCATTGGAACACAATAGAGAGTCCATAAAGTGGCACATTCTTTGTGTTTTTTCTAATGCAGTCACTTTTTTCATAATTTTTTTGCAATTATCTTTTCATACCATCATTTACTTGGAGCTGTCTCTAACATTTTTAAAGGGAGAGACAGTTTCTACCATAGAACATAACACATTAACATCTTTGAACAGTATTATGATGCATAGAATATTTATGGTAAGACTTTTCTTTTTACATAAGACCAAGACAACAAGTTATTCAAGTTAAATGATAATAAAATGAATTAAATAAAAATTCTCATGGAAGTTATTGAAGATAGTGAAGACAGTCCATTTGCTATTTTATTTTTCCACAAAAGTTGATGTAAATCACGTGTGTGTGTGTGTGTGTGTGTGTGTGTGTGCGTACTCAGTCGTGTCCAACTCTTAGCGAGTCTATGGACTATATCCCGCCAGATATAGGGATACCTGTGGGATTCTCTAGGCAAGAATACTGGAGTTGCCATTTCCTCCTCCAGGGGATCTTCCTGACTCAGGGATGGAACCCATGTTTGCCAAATCTCCTGCATTGCAGGCGGATTCTTTACTGTGAGCCATGAGAAAAGCCCCAGTAATGATGGATAAGAAAATATAATACAAGAAGTTTTATAGAATATTTAAGAAGAATAATTCATTCATTGGTGAAAAGGAAAATTAAATTATGTATATGTAATCCTCTTTAATGTCTTAGTCTCCTAATTTGTTAACTATAGATGGAATTATTAATGCATCATGTTAATAATGTATAGAATATATATGAATAATGATGTATAGAATATAGAATAAAACATGCTTATTAATCTAGTTTATGTATTTATTCTCATATATTATAAATTTCCTTAATCATAAACATATAGAAATAGAAAACTTTTAAGAAATCTATGATCTCTGAATAAGAAATATATTTATTTCATGACAGAAAGAGCTGTGATCACTAAGTACATATTACACTTATGGTACATACCCATTTTCTCCCACTCTACTTGGAGAGAAGTAGACTTGTTTCTTGTTTGTTATGAAAAGCAAAAAGACTATGTTTTGGTTAATAATTATCTTTTAAGTGTTTATAATAAGTGAGGTGAAAAGCAGTGGGACAGAGAGGCACAGCATGTTTAATTGACAGAACTGCATGATCTACAATATTGTGTTATAACCGAAGAAGACTAAAGTCAATTAGCAGAAAATGGTCTTCAGTCTGACTATTCACAATAAACAATGCATAAAACTAATGTCATAGGAAATAGCATGTCTCAAAAGATAGGAGACAGAATATTCATCTTTTCATTTCTGAAAAGTTCAAAGATGATGAAAATAGAAGCAATAAATGATATATTATAAAAAAGAAAGCATCGCAATGATATTATCAATTTTCTTATTCAAGTGAGAAAAGTTATCTGAATAATACATATTCATAGGTCTTGGATGAGAAGTTTTGTTTTTTTATTTTTTTTTATTGAGACCATGTCAGGTAATGATCCTTATCCTATCTTTTTTAGTTAGTCTAAGAATGGTGAAGAAAAATACATGTTGAATGGTGTGTTAGAGTCTAAGTGTTGAAGAGTATGGGGAAAAAAAAGAAAGAACTTAAAAGAGTGACTAAAATATCACTGAAAACCTATTTTGTACTCATCATTTTTATTTAGATTCTAGATGAATTAAAACATGTACACTTTCAATGATGATCAGTAAGTAGTTAAAGCTGTACATATCCTATGCAATAACTTATGATTCAGACACATGATAAATTTATGGTTTATAATTGGTTTTCCTTTGATATATACAGAACTCACATTATGACATAATGTGTTATAATCTTATTTTATAGACAAAGTGAGATTTGAGATTAACTTATAAAAACAGGTATAAGTAGCCTAGTTTATTATTAATTATTTTCATATTATGATGTTTTCTGATCAGGAACTAGCATAGTTATTTCAGAAAACATTATGTTAGACTTTATGAGTTCTTGTATTTTAGTTTTTGTTTTGATTTGGCTATTGGTTTTGACTAACATAATTTTATCATTTTGGATAATACACACACACATATATATACCCAGATACATGTATACACAGTAATTTATAGGTAGTTTTACTAAAGTATTTCATGTTTATTAGAATGTATAATTTAAATTACTACATATTTTTATTTTAGTTAAAATGACATAAAAGATTAGATTTAAATTTCAAGTATGTCAAGATGAAATTATTTGACTTAGCATGTACTCCAGTTAAATAAGATAATATGTTATATAGCTGTATGAGTTCAAGTTTTTCTTCTTCTCATTTTCATTGGATTAATCTACCAAATCTAAAAATATTATAATCTCGAAACACAAAAATTTTCAATGATGTGTTTATTTTATTTTATTTTTGGCCACACCCTGGGGTTCATGGCATCTTAATTCCCTGACCAGGAATTGAACCTGGGTCCTCAGCAGTGGCAGAGCCAAAGAGCCAAGTTCTAACCACTGGACAACCAGGGAATTTCCCTTTTTTAAAAAAAATAAGATATATTTTAAAGAGAAGCAATAAGTTCCATGAAGTCAAGAATATTTGTTTCATTTGACTCTAAATGAATGACTTCTGTCATCTGCTCATTTTCAAATTTTTAAAAATATTATTATGCATTTATTTTTATTGACATACAGTTGAGTTATAGTGTTTCAGATGTAGAGCAAAGTAGTACATATATATATATATATCCCATATATATATATATGGGCCTCCATGGTGGTTCAACAGTAAGGAATCCACTGTTTCAGGTGTTTTAGATATAGATAGATAGATACACATATACAAATGTATATTATATATCTGTTCTTCAGATTTTTTGTAGGTTATTACAAGATACTTAATATAGTTCCTTGTGCTATACAACAGGTCCTTGTTGTTTATTTTATTCATCTATTCCCTATTAAACTTTCCCTTCCCAATAGGGTAGCAACCATTTAAATTACTTGGTCTAATTCCATTATTTTCACATAATTTCTGGCAGTCAGACTGTTTATTTTTTGTTGTTTGTTGTTCAGTTGCTCAGTCATGTCTGACTTTTTGTGACACCATGGACTGCAGGGTGCCAGGGTTCCCTGTATTTCACTATCTCCTGGAGTTTGCTCAGACTCATGTCCATTGAGTTGGTGATACAATCCAACCATCTCATCCTCTGTTGCCCTCTTCTCCTC
Organism: Antilocapra americana; assembly: GCA_007570785.1. Classification (NCBI taxonomy): domain Eukaryota; kingdom Metazoa; phylum Chordata; class Mammalia; order Artiodactyla; family Antilocapridae; genus Antilocapra; species Antilocapra americana. The sequence continues at coordinate 31,294,547 of ML661885.1, forward strand.
CTGCCTTCAGTCTTTTGCAGCATCAGGGTCTTTTCCAGTGAGTTGGCTCTTCACATCAGTTTGGCTAAGTTATTGGGGATTCAAGTTCAGAATCAGTTCTTCCAATGAATAGTCAGTGTTGATTTCCTTTAAGATTGACTGGTTTGATCTCCTTGCAATCCAAGGGACTCTCAAGATTCTTCATCAGCACCATAATTTGAAAGCATCAGTTCTTCAGTGCTCAGCCTTCTTTTTGGCCCAACTCTCACATCCATTGATGACTACTGGAAAAACGCTTTGATAATACAGACCTTTGTCAGCAAAGTGATGTCTCTGTTGTTTAATATGTTGTCTAGGTTTTTCATAGCTTTTCTTCTGATAAACTTAAGATTGTTCAAGAATACAGAGAAGAACAATTTTAGATTATATTAAGACATATTCTGGTTTATTTTCAAAGTGTAAGTTTTTAAATTGCTTCAGGGCTTTATCTTTTCCCTTCCTTCAGCAAAGACTCAAGCAGTGCCTGTGTTGGGAGTAGGGTGTGTGTGGGTGTTGGGTGGGAGTAGGGTTTTGAAAAATGGAATGTGGCTTGTTCTGAGACTATATTCTAGTTGCTTTTCTCCAACCTTATTTATCTTGAGTGGGAAGAAGGAAAGGAACACAAAGTGAGCAGCAGGTTCCCTTTGAGAACTGTGACTATGAGATAAAGCCACCTTGGCTTGGCTCTGGTCCTGCTTGGTACCTTCTGAGGCTGATGGCCTTTGCATATGTCTCTATCTTCATCAACATTGCCCCAGAAAGAATACATAATAGGCCCTCTTAAAATATGCACAAAAATGAATTTCTCATCTTTGCGGGGTCCAGCCCCGGCGGGTCTGGGGGTCTTGAGGGATGAGTGGCGTCGGCGGAAGAACTGAGCTGAGTCGATGTGGTGATGGAGCAGTCTCTCGTTTATTGTTGTTAGTTTACAGTTTTATAGCCAAAAGACATCCCCATTACATCATTACATCACCTATCATTCTATACAATTTTTTGTTTCCTACCTTCCATAGCAACCTTATCATTGAGCTCATTCCCCAATCTATCATGAAACATTGCCCTTACAGAAGTCAGATTTCTGTGTAATTAAATTTAACAATAGTATGTTTACCATTTGAATGTCTTCAGTATACTTCATTCAATCATGATAAGTGCATCAACCTAAGTAGAAAGGTTACATTTCTCTTATCAGGTGCAACTATGTAGAAGCTAGAGGGAAGGGCTTAAGCTTGAAACTGTTTTATTCTAGTAACCTATTCCAGTTCTTAGGAGGAAAGAGGACAAAGAGACAGTTTAGAAAGAGGAAAGAGGACTAAGAGACAGTCTAGCAGCACTGCTTTAGCAATAAAACCCTATAAACCTTACATAACTACTATAATGAATTCCTATATCTACATTATCCTAAAGCAATCAATATCTCCAACTATGCTGGCCACAGTTATGAGCATTCCTAAGTCCCATTCCAGCCTGATTTCTTCAAGGAAGAGAGCCTCCTCCATGGAGTGGTCGGGGGAGTGGGAGGTGGAAAAGTGACCCAAGTAAGAGCCCTTCTGGTGGTAGCCTTGCCATGACCCCCAGAGAACTCTTGGTAAACTCCCCAGTAATAAGTAGGAGGAGTAGTACTCTATTTAAATGTCCCTTTCATTCCTCCTTAGCCCCCGGGGGAAGGCGATCCACCTTCCCGGATCCTCTGGTCGGTAAAGTCTGGGGGGATTATCTCAGGAGGAATTCTTTCCAACTGGGACTGACCTACTGAGATGAGCCAATGTTCTGAGCATGGACAGAACTCCCAAGAAAAATACCAGGGGATGCCTAGCCCAGGATGCCCCGGTAAAGAAAATCAGCTTTGCAATTCTTTCTTAGTCTCGTGACCTTGTCATCCGAGCAAGGGGCCATCCTGACGGCTCCCAGCACATTTTCCCTCTCTAATCCACTTTTAATCCAGAGTTCATTATCAATAGGACAATCTTTATAGTTGTTTTTAACTAGGAAAACTAGGCTATATTCTTGTCACCCACTCACTTATTTTCTCTCAATCCCATACAGGTCTACCAAATCATCAAGTCTTATCTATTGTGATGCATATCATTTAAATTTGTTTATGCTTCTTCATCTCTCTTTTTCCTTTCAAAATTAGATGTTGTTGTTCAGTAGCCAAGTTGTATCCAATTCTTTGTGTGTGTCAGATAAAGTGTGTCAAAGTCAGATAGCTATCATCTTTCAAATTTTCACAACTTTTTAACTCGTGTTCCTGACATCAAAGTAGATAATTTCCTGTCCCTTTTTTGAACTGCAGCCAAAATAATTTTAATAAAATATTGGTATGTCTCAGTTTTTAACACTTCAGTGGATGTGCTCTCCAGCAGAAGTACAGAAGTAATAAATATAAGTTTGTCCCTTACAATCTAGTTCTCTTTTTCTCCAACTTCTTATTTTCCCATGTGTGCATGGAAGCTAAGTCACTTCATTCATGCCCAACTCTTTGTGACTATATATAGCCCACCAGGCTTCTCTGTCCATAGGATTCTCCAGGCAAGAATACTGAATTGAGTTGCCATGCCCTCTCCAGGGGATCTTCCTGACCCACAGATCAAATGTGCATCTCTTACATCTCCTCTACTGGGTCCCATTGGCTCCCTTCATTCTCAAAAAAGAAAGTCATGGTTCAATGTTTTCCGCTTGGCCAGGTTTTGTTTTCCCTGGGCTTTGGCTCTGCAATTTCTTTGCTATGCTTGAAATACTTGATCCTCTCACTTTATCTAGTAAACATTTACTTTTATTCAACTTTTAATTTAGAAATGATTTTCATCTGGTTTGTTCAGTTGCTAAGTTGTGCCTGACTTTTTGTGAACCCATGGACCATAGCACGCCAGGCTTCCCTGTCCATTATTTCCTGGAGTTTGCTCAAATTCATGTCCATTGAGTCGGTGATACCATCCAACCATATCATTCTCTGTTGCTCCCTCTTCTCCTGCCCTCAAACTTTCACAGTGTCAGGGTCTTTTCCAATGAGTTGGCTCTTTACCAGAGGTGGCCGAAGTGTTGGAGCTTCAGTATCAGATTTTCATCAAGGAATACCAACCCTCCCCCTACCACTTGAATCATTGGTGGATGACCCAACCCTTTGCTCTTCCAGCACCCCATAATCTTTTACTTATCCTATTTGGCCATAATTTATAATTTATTTTCTGTAGCAATCACTTGACTGCAAGTTCACTGTGGCAAGGCAGAGTCAGTTTTGTTCACAACTAAGCCCAGGTATCTAAATATTTCTTATGTCTTAGGCACTCCTTAAATATTGGTTAAGTGAATAAATAGATAAGTGATTAAATTATACTCATTTGTTTTCTAAATTGTTAATATAGTATTTCCTTTTAAATACATGTGCACGCACACACACACACACCCCTTTCCTAACTAAATTTTATTTTAACCTAGTTCTGACATATTATGGTTTCTAGTTATTATCCTTTCCAGATGCAACTTAGCATTTAATGCTTTAGTGATGATATACATTTACTTTGAGTGTCTTCTCCAATGCAAATTTGTTTTATATGTAATAAAAATATTCTGAAGTGAGATCACTTAATAAATGAATTGAAATGTAACATGATAAGGTGCAAGTTAAATATGATAATCAACCAAGCAAACAATGTTGCTTGTCTTCTGTTGTATACCTCTTCTGTGAGCGGTTTGTGGAAACGTGCTGATAGAGGGTTTAGTGACTGGACATCACAAACTTTTCACACAGCATTGTCAGCTCAATTTTTCTTCTTTCTATTTTCATCTACCTTCATTTCAGTGACATTGCCATAGGCTACTGATCTTGAATCAAATTTGTCTGAAAATAAAACATAATGAAAATGGGAATTGATAAATTGAAAGTAGTCTCAGCCATCAATTTAGATCTTCAGCAAATAAATTCTTCACGTTATGGAACATCAACACTTACTGCCTGTAGTAACAGGAACAACAAGATAAATGAATATAGTTGTGAATTTCAACTAATTAATATCAATATTGTATTCATTTACTATAGTAATTATTTAAATATCCACTGAATTAAGTTGTTGTTATCATTTGGAGTCCTATTTTACCTACTGAATATTTCAAGTAAATGTCTTTGATTCATTTTCAGTGTTTATTATGAACCTAGAATACAAGACATATGTTATAAAATGGGAATCAATTTGCAAGTATCAAATCAGAGTCACATAAATTAGTGTATGTTTTTCTCCCTTTTGGGAGATAGAATGTATATGCATTTCTGAAAGAGAATGAAAATAAAAAAAAGAAAGACTCACATTTTTCTCAGCCTTTTCTTGGGTCCTAATCAAGATGAATTCTGAGAGGACCTCTTAAAAGCTGTAATCAGAGGATATAATTTCTAATGAAGAGAAGTAGCTACAAATATTTTCAAATGTGATGATGTGTTTCCTGATTGAACGTACAGGTTTCATAGATACTAAACAAAATGGGCTTATTCCAAATTAAGCTGACACTTCTTCAGATCAGAAAGGGTTTATATACAGACATGATCAATGTCATTGAATTCTTTGTTATTTACTGATATTGAAAGATGTATTAAGCACTTTGCTATAATTTTAAACCCTAATTTCTTTATTTAGTATTCCAGTGTGCATCTTTACTAGCAAAGTTCATTCATACCAGGTTTTTATGCCAGCTACCCTGGTAGCTCAGCTGGTAAGAATCCACCTGCAATGTAGGAGATCCTGGTTTGATTCCTGGGTTGGGAAGATCCCCTAATGAAGGGATAGGCTACCCACTCCAGTATTCTGTCCTGAAGAATTCCATGGACTGTATAGTCCATGAGGTCACAAATAGTCAGACACAACTGAGCAACTTTCACTTATATATTTTTGATTTCCATTTAAGAACATACCAGAGGCTTGGATTAACTTATGCGGAAATGTAAAAATATAAGTTTTTTAAATCTCTGTTCTTAAATCACTGATGATTTTAAATACAGAAATCTCAGAATAGATCACTGGAGAATACAATTTCCTACTTTATTCTAAAACATTCTCTGAGTCACATCACTCTAGATTTAGGTAGCTATGGAAATACACCAGTATATGCCAGCCATTGTTTTTAATAATATTTTTGTTGTTTAAGATACGTTCACATATCCACTAAAATTGTTTGATAAGAAATTTTAAATCTTTAACACTGCTTAAAATGACTATTAAGCAAATCCCAAATTTAATAAATTAATACAATAAAAAGTAAAATAGGATTTATGTGTTAAACAGAAATAAAACATTTTAATTGTGTGCCTTTTAATTGCTTAAAGTTCTTCTCTTCAACATTGTAAATGACTATTTTCTCAAGTGTATGCCAATTAAGAATGTTTTCTGTTCATTGTGGATGCTTTTTGATGGGCTATCAAATTTTCAAAAGTACTTTAAAACCTTAGCAAATTTGTATAATATTTTGAAGAAACTAATAAAGTTGACGTTATAAATCCAATTCAACTATTAAATTACCAAATAAATTAAATAAGGGCAATTTATTTTGATGTGGGCCAAAATTTTAGCACCTTTTATCTCTCTACTTGAAATGATGTTATCATAAACAGAATTCAGCAAGCAAACATGTTTGCTAATTTTGTCTAAAATCAAGAAGATGCTAGCCTTTGCATTTTCTTAAAATAAAATAGTAGTATTTTAAATTGACCTTGCTTACCAGTGCTCTTATAATAATCTTAGTATAAATTAGTCTCCAAATTTAAATAAACTACCAAACAAAACATTGCATAACTCTTTGAACTTCATCCTAAAATGTTGAGTTATTTCACACTTTAATTTGTGGCTTATTTTAAAATATGGAAATGTGATAAGATCAAAAAATTTCCAAACTTTAAAACAACCATAAAATGCAGGCCTTGCATTTACTTTATGAATTTGCAATCTGGTAGGTATTAGAAGAATCCGCCTGCAATGCAGGAGACCCTGGTTTGATTCCTAGGTCAGAAAGGTCCGCTGGAGAAGGGATAGTCTACCCACTACAGTATTCTTGGGCTTCTCTTGTGGCTTAGCTGAATCCCCGGGAAAGTCTACCCACTCGAGTATTCTGGCCTGGAGAATTCCATGGATTGTATAGTCCATGGGGTTGCAAAGACTTGGACACGACTGGGTGACTTTCACTTTCAGGTAATAAAATAGTTAAGACTGTCTACAACAAATCACAAGCATGCTTTTAAGGTAAAACTCTGCTTCCTGTGAATATGTATATGTGAACAATTGGTTTGGTTACTTGTGTTCAGACAGATTAAAGATAAATAAGCAGGTGTCTTGCCTTATGCAGATTCCAACAGAGAATAATAAATTTACCTTTTACAGTGGGCTCACCTAAACCAAAGGATTTTTTTGGCGGGGGGGAGAGCCTCTATCTTCTCGTGGCTTCAATGAGGATAATCTGTGAGACAGGGCAAAGATTTATCATCAACAATGCTAGCAAAGTTTCACTCCCTCTCTATTTCTCAGTTTTATTTAAACTCTGAGAAGATTGTTTAGAGCAGTGGTAGACGATTACAATAGTACTGTGTGGTGCTATTCTAAGCTGCTTCAGTCTTGTCTAACTCTTTGCAACCCTATGATACCTCTTCTTTGTAGACTCTAGAAGAAACATCTAACTCCAATTGTTAGATAGCTTTCTTCAAATACCCCTTAAGAACATAAGAGTATTTGTTATCTTCTCATCTCCAAATTTGGGCCCTGGTGTTCAATTTTGGAACAGTGGTGTGCTACATTTTTTATATCCTTTGAATTGTCCCATCCATATTGGTCATGAGACACTCTAAGCTGCTGTAACCAACCAACCAAACACACCAAAAGATGTCAATGATTTAAACAAAATAGAACTTTATTTTTCTATCATGTCATAGAGTTAACAGAAAATAAACCTGATGTGATGTATCTGACTCCAAAGCTAAATTCCTTTCTCAAACATTTATCCATTTCTACTAAGAATAGTCATCAGAATTCAGAGTCTGTGATATATAGTTCAGATACTAGAAAACATACCAAGAGCTTTAATGTAATGAATATACTATTGTATTAATTGAAAAAGTCAATTTTTGAAAATTAGAATATAATAGACAAATACATTTGTCTCAATTTCTGTAAAAGTTTTTTTAGCTCACAAATAAATATTTATATTAATAAGACAAAACTTGTATATTCAGTGTATTAATTATCTTTTTATCTTAATGTATTATCTTTTTTTATATTGCACTAGTCCTAAGAATTCAATTACAAAGGAAATGAACAAAGTTGTAGCAATTCTGAAGTTTACAGTTAGTGAGGAACTGATAGAGGGAGTGTCAGGAAGGAGGGAGACAGACATTATAAGAAATATAGGAACGAGGCATCTTTAGACAGTGTTAAGTGCTATTGACAGAGAAGGTAATGGCACCCCACTCCAGTGCTCTTGCCTGGAAAATCCCAGGGATGGTGGAGCCTGGTGGGTTGCCATCTACGGGGTCGCACAGAGTTGGACACGACAAGCGTCTCAGCAGCAGCAAGTGCTATTTAAAACAATAAAATAAAAATAGAGGGGACATCCCTGGTATTTCAGTGGTTAATAAGACTCTGAGCTTCCAATGCAGGACAACAGGTTTGATCCCTGTTGGGCAACTAAGATCCCACATAACATGTAGTATGATCAAAAAAGAAATTAAAAGAAAAATGAGAAAAATAGCATGATAGAGTAGAAATACTAAGGAAAGCATTCAGATTGGGTGGTCAGGGAAAATCTTTTTGAAGAGGTGACATTTATTTAAGATTCTAGAGCACAGGAGGAATATCTGGGCTGGAGATAAATAACCATTTGGAAATACCCATCTAAAGAAAATGTGGGCATAGCTGAATAAAAGAGATGAGGCTTGAAGATTCCAGTTACTGGTCCAGCAAGAAAAAATACATTTTGCAAAACAACACAAAAGGAGTGGCCACTGAAAAGGGAAACAACAGTAACTAAAGATTATGAGAACAAGGAAACAAATAAACAAACAAAACTACTTCCAGAAGGAGGGAGAAGTCAACAGTGCACAGCGCTGCTCAGCAAAAGAATGCAGTAAGGACAGAAAGCATACCTTTAGGACCCATACCTTTAGGACAGATGCAAGTTACTTATTGTTTTTCAGTTGCTCCGTCGTGTCCAACTCTTTGTGACCCCATAGACTTAAGGATTGTCTGGTTTGATATCCTTGCTGTCCAGGGGACTCTCAGGGGAGTCTCCTTGCAGTCAGAGGGTCAAGTCCAAGTCACCCATGCCATAGATCAAATTTACTGTAGTGACGAGAAGGGACTCTACTAGAGAAAGTTAGAAAACAAATGGGAGATGAAGGCATCGACATAGTGATTTATAGGCAACTGTTCCAGAACTTGTGCTATAAAGAGACCCAGGAAGAGACTTGATATAAAAAAGGGATACTTTGCCTCCCCGAACCTCTTCCCTCCCTCTCTCTCTCTTGTTTTTCTTCCTTCCTGCCACCTTCCCTCCCTCCTACCTTCCTTTCCTTCTCTCTTTCCTTCATTTCTTCCTTCCTTTTAAATAAATTATATTTTACTTCAGTTTTTTTTTAGTTTTAGATTTACAGAAAAATGGATAAAATAATAGAAAGAGAAGTTTTTTTTTATACCCCATATAATTTTTCATGTTAGTAAATCGTATGTTAGGGACAACCACCTTCCCCAATCAATAGAAATCAACTGGCAAGGTTTTATTAGGATCCCTGTTTCCCTGGTGGCTTAGTGGTAAAGAATCCGTTTGCCAGGTTTGATCCCTGGGTCAGGAAGATCCCCTGGAGGAGGAAAGGTCAACCCACTTCAGTATTCTTGCCTGGAAAATCCCATGGTCCGAGGATCCTGGAAGGCTGTAATCTGTGGGGTTTTAGAAGGGTTGGACACCACAGTAGCTAAACAACTGCTGCAGTGGAGAGGAGTGAGAATAAGCAACAGATTCCCTTGCTGCTCACTCCCTAGGGGTTGAAAGGTGGTCTTTTTATATTGTCTAGCATTTTCCCCAACCTCCCATGTGTACAGTTATTTTTAATCCCTTATGATGTCTTTGTATTTTGTTGCTGGAGGAGAGCTTTGTCCAGGCGTAAGCATTTTAGTACTGCAGCAAAGGGTCCCAGGTCCCAGCCTGTCTCATTAGCATATAAATTTATTACAATTAATGAGGCAATTATTTTTGACTACAGTCAGTATTTTTTACAGATTTTCACATTTTTTAATCATCTTATTTCTACTCCAGGATCCTAGACAGAACACTTTACATGAGCCTAGTCTCCTTAGGTTTTGCTTGGCTGTGCTATTTCTCAGTCTTTCCTAGTTTTTAATGACTTTGACTGTTTTGGAATATTGGTCAGGTATATTGTACTTTCCTTCAGTTGCAATTTGTCTGTTATCTCGTGCCCAGATTGGGGGTGGTGGTGGTGGGGTGCGAGTTTTGGGAAGGAGTTTCACAGAAGTAAAGTGTCATATCCAACACAATCACAGGACATCACTGTGGATGTTAACCTTGAACTCCTGTTTGAAGTGATAATTGTCAGGTTTCTCTAGTCTTAATTTTCTCTTCTTACCCTGTTTTTATCTGTAGTGTGTGGAATAAATTCACTATGTACAGCCATTTGTATGAATCGTGAATATGTTCTAACTCTTTGAGGGTGAAACTTCTAAATATTTTTGGGGGGAATGATTTTCCACAACATTTTTATCTCTTCTTCTTTGTTTATTCACGTATTCAGTATTTATGTATACTGAATAATAAAATATTTTATTTGAATAAATTCTGAATATTTATTTATTCAGTATTTACTTATAATTATGTTTTCTTATATACTTATTATAACTATAATTTATAATTATGTTATAAAACTATGATTTATATTTATTAGTATAATTATGGATTCAAGGATATTTATTTATATTTTGTTTTATAATTCAATTATATTTATTTGGTTGCTTAAAGTTTTCCAGCTTTGGCCATTGGAAGCTCTTTCATTTGGATCCTAGGATGATTTGCTACCTTCTCGACATTGAGGGTTGTTTTTGTTTATTTGTTTGAGCACTTTCTTACTTTCTGCTGCTGAAATATACTCTGGCCTCAAATTGTGTATTTCTTCCCCATTTTTAGAATCAGCCGCATTTCCAAATAGTCCTGGCTTCTTTTATTGAAGATGAGATTCTCCAGACAAAAATACTGGAGTGGGTTGCCATGCCCTTCTCCAGAGTATCTTCCCCACCCAGGGATTGAACCCTGGCATTGAAGGCAGATTCTTTACTGTTTGAGCCATGAGGGAAGCCCATTGAAGAATACTACTAGAAACCAAAATATGGTTGCCAAGGATATTCATTGCTAATGATGTATTGTTGCTTCTGGATCCTCTCAGCTAACAGATGCATATTATATATATTTTTATATATATATATAGTATCTCTAAGTATTTTTTATATATAACCTACTGTGTCTATATTAACTTAAACATGAGTTCACACTGAGGTCTCTAACTCTAATACATTACTACATGGATCATTTTTGTTTTCTCCCCTTGCTTATCTGTACACTCCCCTCCCTAACAGTAAGAAACGTGGTTCCCATCATTCACCATTTACTTGATTATTCAATTCCATTATATGTGTAGAGTGATATCAGAATTAAGATAAATCCTCATGGAAAATAGTTTGTCAACCAGAATACAATGTTTATATACATTCTTTGGCATTTAAACTTAATTTCCTAACATACTTACTTCAGCACAGTTCCCCCCAATACCACCTATAGTGACATTACTTCACACATTTGTAATACAGTTAAAATATTTTGAAAAAGAAAGTAAAAGTGTTAGTCACTCAGTCGTGTCAGACTCTTTGTGACCCCATGGACTGCAACTCACCAGGCTCCTCTGTTCATGGAGTTCTCCAGGCAAGAATCCTAGAGTGGGTAGCCATTAACTTCTCCAAGGGATCTACCCTATCCAAGAGTCAAACTCAGGTCTCCCACATTGCAGGCAAACGATTTATTGAAAATTTGATCCTGGTATAAATCAAATCCCTTATGACTATACAGTGGAAGTGAGAAATAGATTTAAGGGAATAGATCTGATGGACGAGTGGCTGATGAACTATGGACGGAGGTTCGTGACATTGTACAGGAGACAGGAATCAAGATCATCCCCAAGGAAAAAAAAAAAATGGCTGTCTGAGGAGGCCTTACAAATAGCTGTGAAAAGAAGGGAAGTGAAAAGCAAAGGAGAAGAGGAAAGATATACCCATTTAAATGCAGAGTTCCAAAGAATAGCAAGGAGAGATGAGAAAGCGTTCCTCAACAATCAATGCAAAGTAATAGAGGAAAACAACAGAATGGGAAAGACTAGAGATCTCTTCAAGAAAATTAGAGATACCAAGGGAATATTTCATGCAAAGCTGGGCTCAACAAAGGACAGAAATTGTAGGTACCTAACAGAAGCAGAAGATATTAAGAAGAAGTGGCAAGAATACACAGAAGAACTGTACAAAAAAGATCGTCAAGACCCAGATAATCATGATGGTGTGATCACTTACCTAGATCCAGATATCCTGAAATGTGAAACCAACTGGGCCTTAGGAAGCATCACTTCGAACAAAGCTAGTAGGAGGTGACGGAATTCCAGTTGAGCTATTTCAAATCCTAAAAGATGATGCTGTGAAAGTGCTGCACTCAATATACCAGCAAATTTGGAAAACTCAGCAGTGGCCACAGGACTGGAAAAGGTCAGTTTTCATTCCAGTCCCTAAGAAGGCAATGCCAAAGAATGCTTGAACTACCACACAAGTGCACTCGTCTCACAAGCTAGTAAAGTAACGCACAAAATTCTCCAAGCCAGGCTTCAGCAATACGTGAACTGTGAACTTCCAGATAGATGTTCAAGCTGGTTTTAGAAAAGGCAGAGGAACCAGAGATCAAATTGTCAACATTCACTGGATCATTGAAAAAGCAAGAGAGTTCAAAAAAAAAAATCTATTTCTGTTTTATTGACTATGCCAAAGCCTTTGACTGTGTGGATCACAATAAACTGTGGAAAATTCTGAAAGAGATGGGAATACCAGACCACCTGACCTGCCTCTTCAGAAATCTGTATGCAGGTCAGACAGAAAGCAACAGTTAGAACTGGACATGGAACAACAGACTGGTTCCAAATGGGAAATGAAGTACATCAAGGCTCTATATTGTCACCCTGCTATTTAACTTGTATGCAGAGCATGTCATGAGAAACACTGGGCTGGATGAAGCGCAAGCTAGAATCAAGATTGCCTGGAGAAATATCAATAATCTCAGAAATACAGAGGACACCACCTTTATGGCAGAAAGCGAAGAAAAGCTAAAGAGCCTCTTGATGAAAGTGAAAGAGGAGAGTAAAAAATTTGGCTTAAAGCTCAGCATTCAGAAAACTAAGATCATGGCATCTGGTCCCATCACTTCATGCCAAACAGATGGGGAAAAAATTGAAACAGTGGCTGACGTTATTTTTGGGGGCTCCAAAATCAATGCTGATGATGATTGCAGCCATGAAATTAAAAAATGCTTACTACTTGGAAGGAAAGTTAGGACCAACCTGGACAGCATATTAAAAAGCAGAGACATTACTTTGTCAACCAATGTCCATCTAGTCAAGGCTATGGTTTTTCCAGTAGTCACGTATGGATGTGAGAGTTGCACTATAAAGAAAGCAGAGCACAGAAAAATTGATGCTTTTGAACTATGGTGTTGGAGAAGACTCTTGAGAATACTTTGGACTTCAAGGAGATCCAACAAGTCCATCCTAAAGGAGATCAGTCCTGGGTTTTCATTGGAAGGACTGACGTTGAAGCTGAAATTCCAGTACTTTGGCCACCTCATGCGAAGGGCTGACTCATTTGAAAAGACCCTGGGATGATGCTGGGAAAGATTGAGGGTAGGAGGAGAAGGGGACGACAGAGGATGTGATGGTTGGATGGCATCAGTGACTCAATGGACATGGGTCTAGGTGGACTCCGGGTGTTGGTGATGGACAGGGAGGCCTGGTGTGCTCTGGTTCATGGGGTCGCAAAGAGTCAGACACAACTGAGTGACTGAACTGAACTTAATCCTTCAAATTCCTAATTTTTTAAAAAATTTGAGATACAGAAAAGACAAACACTGCATAGTATCACTTATATGTGAAATCTAAAGTAGTCAAAGTCATAGAAACAGAGTAGAATGGAGGTTGCCAGGTGATATGGGAGAGGAGGAAATGGGGAGGTAAATCGTCTGAAAGTACAGTCAGTTGTACAACATGGAAAAGTTCTGGATATATACTATACACAATAGTGTCTTTAGCTAAAAATACTTGATTATACTTAAAATTTCTCAAGAAAACATAATCTTATGTTAAGTGTTTTTAATGCAAAATATTTAGAGAAAGAAGAAAAAGGGTTTGGGGAAGGAGAAGAAGAAAATGGGTGGTGGGAAACTTTGGGAAGCACTGTGTATGTTTGGGCCCTTGATGATAGTGGTGATTTCATGACTGTGTACTTATCCCCAAATTCATCATCTAGTATACATGAAATATTTTTACATATCAATCATACATTGATAAAATATTTTTGAAGAGATATTTCAGAAGGTTTCTGATTTAGAAAAGAAACCAAGACTTCAAATACTTCCTTGTGAATTATTCTGACCTAATTCTACTTGACTTTATATGTACATTTGTTTATATGTTCCGTTAAAAAAAAAAAAAACCAGACAATGGTGCCATTTGTTTAGAGGCAGAATTGATCACTTACTAAGAATCTCTTTATTTTGTCAATTTCTTAAGTATAATTAATGAAATGATACTGATATTTAGCAGATACAAAGTATGATCTAGTTCTACAGTTAAACATTATTGGAAAGTAGAATGCATTTTTGATCTTTGCCTATAAGACTATTCTTTTGCATATACTTCTTTATTGTATAAGAAATATGAAATATGGAGTCCGACATTGTTCAAGTAAAAAATTTGGTGCTAATATTGAATAGCTATAGACATTAATGTACTTAACCTTCTTGAATTCTGGATTTCTTTTCTATAAGCTATTGAAAATACACAGCTAATATACCTTTTCTGAGAATTAAATGCAGTAACAGGAACAACTTGAATATGGAAGAGTCTCTTGTTAATTTTTTTAAAAACTGTAAATATTTTTCAGGTGTAGTTGATTTGTAGTGTGTGTGTATATATATATATATATATATATATATATATATATATATATAAGTTTCAGGTGTACATCATACACCTTTTTAAAGGTTATACCATTTAAAAGTTTTAAAATAGATAGAGCTTATCTATTTTCTGTGCTGTGCAATATACACTTGTAACTTATATATTTTACATTTTATAGTTTGCAACTTTTAACACCCCACCCCTATATGGCCCCTTCCCATTTCTCACTCCCCACTGGTAACCACTAGTTGGTTCTCTATATCTGTGAATCTGTTTCTTTTTGTTATATTCACTCATTTATATTTTTTAGATAGAGGTGATGTCATACAGTATTTGTGTCTGTCTGACTTATTTTCCTAAGCCACTAAGCATAATAACCTTTAAGTCTATCCAGGTTGTTTTAAATGGCAAAATTTCTTTATTTTTATGGCTGAGTAGTATTCCATTATGTTTGTGTGTGTGTATGTTTGTTTATATATATATAAACATATATATATATGTTTATGTGTTTGCTTTTATTTATCAGTTGATCTGTTGATGAGCACTTTCATATCTTGACTATTACAAATAATGCTGCTATGAACATTGGGGTGTGTATATCTTCTCAAATTAATGTTTGAATTTTCTTTATATATATATGTATTTATATATATATATGTATTTATATATATATATAT
>ML661885.1:31309577-31369184 GCA_007570785.1 Antilocapra americana
ATAAACACACACACACACACATACACACACATCCAGGAGTGGAATTGCTAAATCATATGGAACTGCTAGTTCTAGGGCTTCCCAGGTGGCTCAGATGGTAAAGAGTCTGCTTGCAATGCAGGCTACCCAGGTTTAATCCCTAGGTTGGGAAGATTCCCTGGAGAAGGAAATGGCTACCCACTCCAATATTCTTGCCTGGAGAATTCCATAGACAGAGTTGCCTAGTGTCCTAAATTTAGTCCATTGAGTTGCAAAGAGTCAGACACAACTGAGCAACTAATGCTTCCATTTGTTCACATGGTAGTTATATTTTTAGACTTGAAGATCCTTCATACTGTTTTCCACAATGGCTGAACCAATTTTTAATCCCTCTAGCAGTGTATGAGGGTTTCCTTTTCTCCACATCCTTGTCAACACTTATTATTTGTGGTCTTTTTGATGATAGCCATTCTGACAGATGTGAGATGATAACCCATTGTGGTTTTGATTTGTATTTCTCTGATGATTAATGATGTTGAGCATCTTATCATGAGCCTGATGGCCTTCAGTATATCTTCTTTGGAAAAATGTCTATTCAAATCTTCTGCGTATTTCTTAATCAGTTTGTTTTATTGATATTGAGTTGTATGAGCTGTTTATATATTTCAGATTAACTGCTTATTGGCCATATCTTTTGCAAGTACTTTTTTTCCCCATTCAATTGATTGCCTTTCCATTTTGGTATTGGTTTCTTTTACTGAACAAAAGCTTTTAAGTTTAATCCCATTTGTTTAAGTTATGAAAGAATCTATTATTCATTTTAAAAGTATGATTTTGCTACCATATAAGAAATTCTGTATCATTGTCTCTCTTGCCTTTAGTTTGTTCTGGTACCAGGTGGTACCTATTTGTGGAGCAGCTGTTGGCAGATAGTGATTGTCACTCTGACAAGGAATCCACTTTGGCCTTTATCTTTATTGACCTTCATCATCACCAATTCCTCCCTTAGGTGATGATAACAAACAATGTCCCTTTGCTGTCTCTCCCCAACTAGTCAGTCTTCTCCAGATCTCCAACACCAGACTACTGTGGAGTTCACACTATTTTTAAGTTATTGGTTAAATAAATCTGAGAAAATAATTAAAGTCTATGAAAAAAATAAAATGCTATGTCACCTTCATCAATTCCTCAGGCTTGTACCCTACCCCAACCAATTCTTCCTTCAGGAAATGCCTCTACTCTCCATTTTCAGATGTCCCCATCTTTGTTCCTCTTCCTTCAATCGTGTTTAGAGTCTTAGAGTAGAATCAAGATGATTAGTGTTTTTTTAATATAATCCTCTTAGTTTATATATGTGAATAAAATGCATAGGCAAAAAAATCACTATATGTTTAGAATATTTGAGCAGTGTCAGTTAAGAAGTGAATTTTGTAAGATATTACATACAAAGTCCAAAATGTGCAGACTGTTTTAAAGCATACCTGGACATTTAATAAGATAGGTTGTAAAAATGTCCATAATGTAATCCTCAATAAATCAAATATTTTAAATATTGAAATATTAGATAATATATCCTCAGCTGACAAAAAATTAAAGTAGAATTTACAAAATGGTACACCATATACGAACTTCCCATGTTTTTATCCTCCTGCCAATTCAAGAGACATAAGAGGTGTGGCTTCCATCCCTGGGAAAGAGGATCGAGAAGATTCCCTGAAAGAGAGCATGGCATCCCACTTCAGTATTCTTGCTGGGAAAATCTCATGGATAGAGGAGGCTGGCAGACTTCAGACCATAGGGTCACACAGAGTTGGACATGACTGAAGTAACTTAGCAGACACACATACACACCATATAAGCAGTAAGTATAAGAAAGCTTAAGTAGTATATTAATTTTAGATAAAAAATATTTCAAATTAAAAAGTATTATTAGAGGAAAATAGAAGAACTTCATAATGTTGTAAGGGTTAATTCAATAGGTATACAATTCAATACTAAATAAACATTTGCCAAAAACATCACTGCAAAATTTACAGATCTGAAAAATATATTAACACAATATTATCAACATCTTTTTGTTACTCTGATCCCCCAAACTTATGCACTAGTCCTAAGGAGAAAACTATAAACTAATATCCTTATACAAAAATGCAATAATCTTAAAGTACAATATGAAATCAAGTTGAACAATGTGTGAAAATGATAACATATAATGAGCAAGTAAAGTTTATTTTAGAAAGAAATACTGGTTTATATCTATATTATCAGTCATTAGAAGTTGCCATATTAATAGATTCAAAGATCAAAAACTACATAAGAATTTACTTTATGTATATGTCCTTTGATAAAAGGCAGAATCCACTAATGATAAAAATTCTCAAAAAAACTAGTAATAACTGAGATTTGTGGCTCTTGATAAAAAGCTACTATGAAAACTTGTAGCCAACATTATGATCAGTGGAAAAACACTGCTTTCTAAGATGAGGATCAAAGCATAGTTGACTAGTCTCATTATTTGATGCAACATTGTACTGCTGGTCTTGTCAGTGAACAATACAGGAAAATTAACTAAAGTTTAGACACATGAAGAAAAATAGCCTTTATTTATAAATGATGATTGTATACTGAGAAAACTGTAAAACTATAAAACCACTGATAAATCTTAAAAGTGAAATTAATAAGTTTGCAGGATACATGGTCAATATCTAAAGTTCTATTATATTTCTGTATAATATTAATAAGTATGGATATAAGAATTTCATCTATATTATTAACATAAAAAAACTAGGCATGAATTTATGGGAAAATTGCAAGATGTGTACACTTAATATATCAAAACCTTGTCAAGGAAAAGTAAAGAAAACTAATAATTCAAGAGATATACCATGTTCCTGCTTTAAAAAAATTCAATATTATTTGTCAGTTTTCCTCAAATTCATCCATAAATTTAATGTAAAATGTATCAAAATCTTAAGCTTTTTTAAGAAATTAATCTACTAACTCTAAAATTTATTTGGTGAGGCACAGGAATTGAAGTAGTCAAAACAAGAGCAAAATTTGAAGATTGACCTTACCTGATTTCAAGACATATTATAAAGCTATAGTAATCCGTATAGTGTGTTACAGGTGTAAGTTAGGAATATAAGGGAGCAAAGGGTTCAATGGCATCATCAACTCAATGGACATGAGTTTGAGCAACTTCCAAGAGACAGTGTAGGGTAGGGAAGCCTGGCCAGAAAAGGCACTGGTGACCCACTCCAGTACTCTTGCCTGGAAAATCCCGTGGACAGAGGAGCCTGGTAGGCTGCAGTCCAGGGGGTCGCTAAGAGCTGGACAGGACTGAGCGACTTCACTTTCACTTTTCACTTTCATGCATTGGAGAAGGAAATGGCAACCCACTCCAGTGTTCTTGCCTGGAGAATCTCAGGGACGGGGAAGTTTGGTGGGCTGCCGTCTATGGGGTTGCACAGAGTAAGATAAGACTGACACGAATGAGCAGCAGCAGCAGCAGGGAAGCCTGGCATGCTGTAGTCCATGGGGTCACAAAGGATGAGACATGACTGAAACTACTGAGCATACAAAGAAAAGTCGTGTGAGGGTAAAGTGAGAAGACACCATCTGCAAGCCAAGGAGAGAGGCCTGACCAGAAGCCAGCTCTCCTGGTACCATGATCGTGGCCTTCCAGCTTCCAGAACTGTGAGGAAAAAGAAGTGCTGAAGTAGGTTTACTTTGTTCAATATTCATAAAACTGGCTTCAGCCAATTTGAAATCATGAACTTTTGGATCTAGTTCTTTAAACTGACTACCAAGTGATTAATGAAACACAAATTTAACTCACTTGATCATGTGAGTTGCTAAGAACTTCAAAAGCTTAACACAAACCTTACACTGACCTTGTGGTGAGTGAACCTTGATATTATATTTTGCTAGAACAAAAGCAACAAAATACCTCCTGAGCTTCCTAAAATATTATTATATCAGTCACAGGTGAAGACAATAATACCTGTACAGTTTACCAGTGTGAATAGAGAAGACTGCACGTAGGTGAGACAGTAACTCCAGAGCTTACCTCAGACCTTCTCCAGAGGCCTTAGTGTCTGAAGGAATCAGTATCTTGATATACTCATCTGCATGCATGCATACAGGCATACTCAGTTGTGTCCAACCCTTTGTGAACCTATGGACTAACCTGGGACCAAATTTAGTGAGTCATGCCTCTTTGGACTGAATTTACTTGTGAGTAGACCAAGTGCTATTAGGCAGAACGTTAAGAGCGAGGTTAACTGTACTTTATTGAAAAATAAAATTATGCTTTTGCCTACCTGAATTTTTTGAACCTCACTGTTTGTGAAATCAAAATTCAACCTTTGCCTACTATTAGTGATGCAGTCAAAGCCACTGTCCAAGATATGGTTGAAATTCGAACTCTACCCTTAGGGCCAAAGCTAAGACGTCCCTTTCCAAAGACCAAAGTACTTTCCTGGCTGTGCTGTCAACTTCAACTTTTCACTGTGAGATTAATTCTTAGCTTTGGACTTCTATCTGTTTGTAATTACTTATTGCAGTGCATTAGAGAACAATTAAGATAAGAACAGACGTCCAGAGAATAAGCATTCAAGGACATAGGAAAAAAGAGTAATTCAGTGAGAAACAATGCAAATTGACAGGGGAGTTGCACAGTCACTTTGTACTCTGAGAAGAGGGATGGTAGCTAAGTGTGACATGATTTTCAGGATCCTAACATTTGAAATGTGTTTTGCTGTCTCACATTTCTCCTGTTGGACAGATTTTAAGTTGATTAGGATCAAAGGCTAGTGAGCAGCAATGTGATCGTTAGTTACTACCTATTAACACATTGCCAATTTTTCCAACCAAAATCTGCCATGCAGAAAGCAATTTAAATATTTAAACTATTCATTCTTTTCTATTTTTCTGTCCCATGTCAGAACTTAAGTTCTTTTCTTGTCCCCTACCAAAATACTTTTTCTGAAGCAGCCCAAGGACTTGTGAGTTGAAAGCTTGATGCTGATTCCAACTATGATATGATTAGTTGGTATGAGACAACCAAAGATGTGAAAAAAGCACATATATCTGTGATAATACTTCTTTCTCCTGGCACAAATAAACAATTTATCTCCAGGATTTGGGATTTTGGTTATAATGAAATAATTGCAGCATCACATGAGATGAATTCTGAGTTCTAAGAAGTAATTAAGTGAGAAAATGTATATTTTACTGGCATTTTGATGTGTGTGTGTTTTGTGTGTGCTCAGTTGTATCTGATTCTTTGAAACCCCAAGGACTGTAGCCCACTAGGCTCTGCTGTCCGTGGGATTTCCCAGGAGTGGGTTGCAATGCTCTCCTCCAGGGTATCTCCCCAACCCAGGGATTGAACCCATGTCTCTCAAGTCTGCTACACTGGCAGTCAGGTTCTTTACCACTAGTGCCACCTGGGAAGCCTGGCATTTTGATGGATGATCTATTCACCTTTCATTCACTACATGTAGACTATCTAATGTTTGTTACCTGCAATTGCATATCTTTCATGTTTGCATTTATTAGTGAAAAATAGATGTTTTTCAATCACCGTGCACTCTCCTAAGCTGTCTTACCCTACCCTTGATAATTATGCTCAGGGAATCAACCTAATTTGAATATTAGCCTGAGCAAAACATAATTAAGAATGTAAATCTGAAGAAAAGCAAAAACTAATGGAAGCCAAAATCATATATAGATGCTATTATCTCATTACTGTTTTTTTTCACCTCAAAAACTGACTGTGTACTAAAAAGATTGTGTATGAAAGTATCCCTTGGTGAATAAACACCAGATATTATAAAGTGTGACCTCATAACCTGAGGGCAATGCTGAAAAATAATACATTCTTCTTATTGCATATTCACTAAATTCCAGGCAAAAGAAAGAACTGCTTACTTCTGGGGTTTAGTAAACTGAAACAAGTGACTACAAATGAGTATAAACATCCCCTGGGAGTCTCTAAAACTATAATGGGCATGGAATAGCCTATGCTACACTGCTTTGAAATTGAGACAAATTGAGACAAATCCTTCACCATTTTCATATAATTTTAAGTCAAGGGAAAAGAGGATGAAACTTCTACTAGCTATTTACTAAGTATAAAAAGCTTTATACACTTATATTTTATGGCCACCCATGTGGTGAGTACATTTTCATTAGCTTTTATTACAGACGTAGGAAATGAGGCTCAGAGAAATTAAACAGATTATCAAAGATCATACAACTGGTAAGGGAAGAGCTTCGACTTTGATTTATTTTTTTATCCAAATATTATGATTTTTTCCTTAATGTTGGGGGAAAATTATGAGAATTTTAAAAGCTTGTAAGCAGAGCAATATAATTTTAGTTCTAAGTGTTACTTTTCTACAGAATATTTCAGATTGCTTCAAAATGCATTTAAAAATGTATTTCCTTGCCACTTTATTGAATTTTCATACAGTTCCTATGGAGCAACTAGAAGCTGATGTTGTTCCCGTTATACTTCAAAAGTGAAATCAGGAAAAAAAAAATGGAGGAGAGGCTTTTATTTAAAATCATCCACAAGGTCTATAATAGAACGATCTGTTTTCCCAGGACCCTGGAATAGCATCTTAGACCAATATCATGCCTTTAACTGCACTAAGCATATAAAAGGTTATAAATTAGCATTTGCTCAATTGAATGATCTTCCTAGATCCATGAAACAAACTGTTTATTCATCCTGAAATAGTTACTTTTCCATTTCTCTTTAAGCAGCAAGAATATATAGGATATATTTTATTTGTTCAGGTTTTTTTGTCTTCTAAAGAACAGTAATTTTATGATTTTCAGGAATGTGGAGACTATGTGACCAAGTCCTATTTTTCAGATAAAGTTGCAAGAGTTAGTGAAGTAGCCCTATATCTGGAATTCATATCTTAAGATCTCATCTTTTTTCTTCCTCTTGTATCCTATTGACTGTCACTTGCCCATGCCATTAATTATTAGCTAGAAGACATTTTTAATGTTTAAGAGTCTCAGGGAAACTCTGTTGTTGTCAAAGTTTGCAAGTGTTCAAAATGCCACCAGATTGTGTACATTGCTTAGATAAAAGGCTATATAATAGAAATCCCTTATTGTCAATAAAGCAGAGCTTTGTTGTAAATTTTAAAAATCAACAGCACATTCAAATGCAACGAGGTCGGAAATCATGTCATGGAATGAATGGACTACTGAAATGGTTCTCATTATTCCTCCTTGCTAGCTTTGAAGAAAGAATTTTGATATTTCATTTTGTCTGCATTTTACACTTGTAAGATCAGTTCATAGACATTTTACAATTAGTGTATGTAAGAAAGATGGCCACATTCTAAGTAATAGAGAAGCTCATCAGAGAAATGCCCATTTCAATAAAAATTCTACCTAATCTTATACCGTGGTCCTATAGAAAGTTATCAAATAAAAAAAATACTAAACTAATCAAAGTGCATGTACAATATGTACAATTTACTATGACAGCAAATACTTCAGGGTTATTTGAAAAAAAATCCACGGTACAGAATTTAAATAGTACAATTTGTGGTAAATGTCAAGGAACATTATTCTGATAAATGTCATTGTAATAATCAGATGAAAACTGTTCTGAATATTACACACTATATAATCAGTTTTGATAGAAGGATCAAAGGTGTAAATTTCATGAACACTCAGTGAAGGCATTTATCAGAAGCCTTACCGGGAGGACTGAAGTAGGGAGAATAACAGTTTACGGGGAAATCATCCTATTCAGCATATTGATGTGTAGCTTTTTTTGAATACAGACTATGCACTTAATCTGCTCTTAAGAGTACATAAAGCCAAAAATAAAATTCATTAAAATTATATTTTCCAATTATGATATAAAATAAACACAAAAATATGATTTCTAAATTTAAAGTGCAGGTGCTAACTATGGGGAGCAATGAACATTTATAATTTGCTCATGAAGCAGAGCCAGTTATAGTTACTAAAGGAGTTTGTTTAATCTCTCTCTCTGTTTACTATGGAACCAACAGTATATAGGTGAATATGGGAAAAAACAAAATATGGAGGATGCTCTCAAAAAATATATTAGAGTACTATGTATGAAATAATCTATACATATGCTGCATTTTTTAAATCATTTTTCTAAGTCAGAGCTTCTCAAAGTGTGAGATAGTAATCTCTAAGCATCAGAAAAGCCAGGGGCCCTCTATTTATCCTATTGTCCCATATGTGTAATATGTGTTTTTTGATAGTACAAATGTTGAGAATGATAGGCCTGGCAACAAATATAGAAAGTCCAAAAAAGGAAACATCATTATGGATTTCAGGACAGAAGGAAGATAGAAGAGGTTTTTGGCAAGACTAGCATAGTATTCAGGAGATATATCTTCTCTCTCTGCTTAGCTCAAAAGAGCCATGGCTGGCTGACATCCTGTGTCTGGCTTCTCAAGGTATACTGTCTAGCTGCCTGTGTATATGTGGGCATAAACAAGAGAGAAAGGAAGATTGTGTGGGATGCAGCCAAGGTGATTTTGGAACACTATAATTGATTCGTCTACTCAGGCGTCCTATAGAAATCAAGGTCAATCTAAATCTAAGGCAGAAAACCCTGATCTATTGTGCAGTGACTGAATGCTTGCACAGTCCAGGCTTATCCAAACCCATGTGGGATAATCTGTGAGATGAGTGAGTTTAGTTTATGAATCAAGTACAACTTATATCTTTTAATGGTGCACAAAATAACATTTTACTTTTCCCAGAGGTGACAAAATGTGGTTTAACTGAAAAAATAAAAAGGAAGGTACTTGTCAGTAACTGTTCAAAAATGGAAATAAACACAAGATCATTTATGTTTTAATTCAAAGGTTTTTGCAAACTTATGTTTTATCCTTCATAGAAATTCTAATTTTACTACTTTCATTTTAAAAATCCAGTATATTTCTAGGTAATAGTTAATAAATTCACACTCCATGATTTTAGGTGATCTAGCCAAATTTATTTTAACTACAAGAAACATTAAGTATAAGTAAAATTATACTATTTTGTGTTAGCTGGAATTCAGAGTTAGTTCATCTTACTATTACCTTTGCAACATAAAAAGTTCTTTCTTCCATATCTATTTGATTTATTTATTCAAGAATAAATCAAATTTAAGGAAATGTTCTCATATCAAAAACCTGTAGTATATTTTTATTTTAATAAAATTGAAACGTTATTTAAAATAAGCTTAAGGGATGTGAAATTTATTATCATGCAGTCTCATGTGCAAAGCAGTTACCTATACACATTTCACAGGAGTCTTTTATATTTAAAATCCTTTTATTTCTCTGAGGCCACTGTTCAAATGGTTGACAGGGGATAATTTGTTTTGTTCAGCAGATTCCTGATTGTTGTACAAGGAAAAGTTCTTTCACCTTTCATTCAACAATTCATCTTCCTGTGGTGATTTATTTTACTATTTCCAGACATGCTTTATAACCTACAGACTTGGCATGCACTTTTTTTTTCTTTCTTTCTGGGAACCAACTGAGCCTTAAATAAGTATGCAGGTTATAACAAGTTGTAAGCTTCTTGAATTTTACATTATTGTAGATAGTTCTGTTGTCTTGTTTTGCACATTTTTTACAAATATGCCAACATGGTATTGCTTAAAGTTGAGAGGAACATTTAGATCAGTTATTTAGAATTATCTTTGGTAAATGAGATGTAATTATAATACATATGAGATGGCAAAATCAATGGTGAAATAATATTTGGGAATATAGGAAATATTTGTTGCTATGTCACTCTAACTAGAATGATTCCAAGATAAAAGTGGAATTTATTAGAAAGGGAGAGGAGCAAGAAAGAGATCACATCAGATTCTTTATATATGCTAATGCTATTTCAATTCTGTTCAAATTGCAAATGAAAATATGTGCAAGATTCTAGAATTCAACTGCTCAAAGTGGGCATACAGTTCTCTTTTGTATTATACTTCTTTTTCAATAGAATCCACATATAACCTATTGGTGTATAGCAACTTATAAAATTATACGTTTATTTTATGATAAAATTGTCACACTTTTCCTTACTACTTTATTAGTACATTTTAGCTGTACCAATGCCTAATTTGGAAGGGAAAAAAAAGGTCTTAAATAGAATCAACATTCATTGCAGCTTGTAACAGTAAAATGTGTTACATAAAACCAACAATTCAAAGCATGCCAAGTCTCTCAAGTTTTTCATTGTTTTGATAACTATTGAAATTTCTGAAATCTTAAAATTGGATCTACATAGTATCTTCATATAAGATAAAATTTGCTAATGGAATTTTTCAGGAATTTTCTTCCCATTGCATTGTGTTTATCTTGATAAAGTAAAGGAGAATAATTGAATACAATCATTGATTAATAAGATTTAAAAAAATGGTGTCCAAGGTGTATAAATCTCAGTGCTCTTCAGTTTAAGTGTGGACTTAGCAAGATCATGGTCCTCAATCTTATTCTCTATTAAATGATCCATTCTAGCTCTCAAGTTCTATAAATCTCTGTCACAGGATTTTGTTCTGAATTTCTAGGTTTAATTCTCAACTCCTTCTTTCACTTTAGTCATAAATAGATGCAACATATATTAATTTATTGGGCTTCTCTGGTGGCTCAGTAGTAAGGAATCTACCTGCAATGCAGGAGATGCAAATTCAAAGCCTGGGTCAGGAAGATCTCCTGGAAGAGAGTATGGCAACCCACTTCAGTATTCTTGCCTGGAGACTCTCAAGGACAGAGGAGCCTGGTGGGTTAGTCCATGGGGTCACAAAGAGTCCAACACTATTGAAGCAACAGAGTACACATGCACGTATTGATTATCAAACAAACCCTTGGATGTGTAAAATTATTTTTTTAAACTAACTACTGTTCATTTGGATTGTGCTCCACATATGCACCTGCTTACAAGTTCATCAAAAATAAGGCAGTGTTTCAAAAGGCCAAATTTAAGTAAGAAAAAAATTACGTTAGAGAGCAGATTTTGCACACTGTTTAATCTGTTCCCATATCAGAAGCTTTTTAGTGAATTTGTTCTATAAAGTAGTGCTGTGCTTTTGTTGTATGATAGAAAGGTTATGGAAAGTCATATCAAAAAGGCCAATGAAAGTATACACATGCAAAATTTCTCTTGCTTTTGCCCCAAAATTAGTTTTACCAAAGAAAAACAAAACTAGTCCCCTTCCCTTAGGCCACCACTAATGTATTTTTCCATTTCCAATGTTCCTTTCATAACAAATGGGATCACTTTTTTCTTTCAACGTGCTTCATATGCAATTTACAAATTTATAAAGGGTTTACGGAGGTCCGTCATGAATCTCAGTGCTATCATCTCAAGCTCTGCCAAGATATAAGCAGAGATATAATGATCATGGCCATAAAAATGATTGCTGAATTATGGAGAGGGGCAAAATCATAAAGGGAGAGTGAGAAAAAGACAGAGAGACAGAGAGTGGACACCTATTGAGGTGTAGTATTCTGATTGGAAAAGGAAGACAACGTGTTGTCTTGAAAGATGAGTAAGAGGAAAGTTTTGATGATGAGTTAATACACAATGGCAGATTTTGTGGATTTCAATTAAAATCAAGGCTGTCATTCACACTAGGATTAGGCAAGACAGAGAATTAATGTCTGAGATAAAGACAGGTTGTATAGACGTAGGAGAGTAAAATGCAGTGTATTCTGAGTTGAAGAATAAATATGAGTATGAGAAAGTCAGCAAGTCTAAAATACTCTCAAAAGATTAACTATGTTTTAGTAAGACTCTAGAGCTAAATGGTAATAACTGAAAGATGCAGACAGAAAGAGACTGCTTTATTTTGTTTTACTTAGAAGTATGTACTAACGGCTTCCCTGTTGGCTCAATAGTAAAGAATCCACCTGCCAACACA
Source organism: Antilocapra americana (assembly GCA_007570785.1). Taxonomy (NCBI): domain Eukaryota; kingdom Metazoa; phylum Chordata; class Mammalia; order Artiodactyla; family Antilocapridae; genus Antilocapra; species Antilocapra americana. The sequence continues at coordinate 31,321,489 of ML661885.1, forward strand.
GGAGACACAGATTCCATCTCTGGTCTGGGAAGATCCCACATGCTGTAGAACAACTAAGCCCATGCACCACAACAACTGAGCCTGTGCTCTAGAGCCCCGGAGCCACAACTGTTGAACTCATGTAGCTACAGCTACTGAAGATCATGTGCCCATGCTTCACAACAAGACAAGCCACCACAATGAGAAGCCCCATGCACTGCAACTAGGGAGTAATGCCTATACTCCACAACTAGCGAAAAGTCAACACAGCAATAAAGACACAGCACAACCAAAAATAAAAATTAATAAATTAATGAAAAAATTTTAAAACAGATGTACTAAGGTAAGGGACTTGTGAATAGATTTAATAATCAAGATATAGGGAGGAAGACATTAAACATACATAAAAATAAGGATGGCACTTGGGTCAGAAGAAAAGCATTGCCAATGGAATTAGCCATTATATGGAGCAAAAAAAAAAAAAAAAGGCAAGGGGAGTGGATGCAGATGCAGGAAAGTGAAAATACAGGTGGAGATAGGGACCTGAGAAACTCCTACAAAGAGATCCAATCAGTCAATCCTGAAGGAAATCAGTTGTAAATATTCACTGGAAGGACTGATGCTGAAACTGAAACTCCAATACTTTGGCCACCTGATGAGAAGAACTGACTCGTGTGAAAAGACCCTAATGCTAGGAAAGATTGAAGGTGGAGGAGAAGGGGATGACAGAGGATGACGTGGTCGGATGGCATCACCGACTTCATGGACATGAGTTTGAGTAAGCTCCAGGACTTGGTGATGGGCAGGGAAACCTGGCCTGCTGCAGTCCATGGGGCGACAAAGAGTTGGACACAACTGAGTGACTGAACTGAACTGAACTGAATAGATTCCCTTTGGACAGTGTAATAGAGACTTTCTCTTTTTGCTTAAACCATAAATTTTTTATTATAATGTAATAATTCAAAAAAAGTTACAATTCTAGTAATTGTTTCTAGTTCCTCTACAATGTCTGCTGGCACTGATAAGGGTATATTTAGTAATATGTTCCATATTCTGGATATTAATGAAGAAATTAGTCTCCATTATAGATGTATATGATAGGGTAAGGCATGAAACAACAGACTGGTTCCAAATGGGAAAGGGAGTACGTCAAGGCTATATATTGTCACCCTGCTTATTTAACTTACATGCAGAGTACATCATGAGAAACACTGGGCTGGATGCAGCACAAGCTGGAATCAAGATTGCTGGGAGAAATACCAATAACTTCAGATATGCAGATGACACCACCCTTATGGCAGAAAGTGAAGAGGAACTAAAGAGCCTCTTGATGAAAGTGAAAGAGGAGAGTGGAAAAGTTGGCTTAAAGCTCAACATTCAGAAAACCAAGATCATGGCATCCAGTCCCATCACTTCATGGGCAATAGATGGGGAAACAGTGGCTGACTTTATTTTTGGGGGCTCCAAAATCACTGCAGATGGTGATTGCAGCCATGAAATTAAAAGATGCTTACTCCTTGGATGGAAAGTTAGGAAATAGATGGGGAAACAGTCGCTGACTTTATTTTGGGGGGCTCCAAAATCACTGCAGATGGTGATTGCAGCCATGAAATTAAAAGACGCTTACTCCTTGGATGGAAAGTTAGGACCAGCCTAAATAGCATATTAAAAAGCAGAGACATTACCTTGCCAACAAAGGTCCATCTAGTCAAGGCTGTGGTTTTTCCAGTGGTCATGTATGGATGTGAGAGTTGGACGGTGAAGAAAGGTGAGCGCGGAAGAATTGATGCTTTTGAACTGTGGTGTTGGAGAAGACTCTTGAGAGTCCCTTGGACTGCAAGGAGATCCAACCAGTCCTTCCTAAAGGAGGTCAGTCCCGGGTGTTCATTGGAAGGACTGATGCTGAAGCTGAAACTCCAATACTTTGGCCACCTCATGCGAAGAGATGACTCATTTGCAAAGACCCTGATGCTGGGAAGGATTTGGGGCAGGAGGAGAAGAGGGTGGCAGAGGATGAGATGGCTGGATGGCATCACCAAGTCAATGGACATGAGTTTGGGTAAACTCCGGGAGTTGGTGATGGACAGGGAGGCCTGGTGTGCTGTGGTTCTTGGGCTTGCAAAGTCAGACACGAGTAAGCAACTGAACTGAACTGAACTGACTGAGTATCCAAAAACAGATAGATTATTAATGTGCTCTTTTGCAAGTAATATTATCCTGTTCAAATGTATGCAATTAATACATCTTGAAAAAAGCCTTTTAAAGTTTCTTAATTCATATTCACTCCTTACAGCTGTGATGTGAATAGCCTTTAGGGTTGCAGTGTAGCAGTTTTTTTATGACCTGAAGGTCACAAGTTTTTGCCCTGTTCACTTTGTTACTTCTTTGTCTGATTACTAAATGTTAGATTCATGTATAAAGAAAGAGCTCTAATTTGGTGCATTAAGTAACAAAGGATGATTGTTACCGAGTCATAGGCTCAAGATGGCTTTCCTCATTTCCTCTATGCAAATATTAATAAAAAGATATAAGATTCTTTTAAAACTATATTTTTACATTCATATAAGTGAATCTACTAAAAAAGCTCTTTAACCTATAGAATTATCTCATCTTCAAACTCATAATATATATATTTGAGACAAATTACTGAAATATTTTTGTCACATTTTTTTAGCTGATAAACAATACTTAAATGTGAGAATAATTTCATCAGTTTCTCTTCAGTGAAACTCTTCAACAATACCAACCTTAATTATAATCATAAAATAAATTTCTAGGAGATTTCTAGAATTTTTTTCCTTTTAGCCATTTATTATTTTTCATGTATTTACTGCATGCAACATAATTAACAATGCATAAGAAGGATGACAAAAGAAGCAGGATATATATTTTCTACTGCCATAGATGATATCCTTGCCATTAATTTTGCCTAGAAGAAAAGATCTCATCTTTCTCTTTCCTCTAAAATGTACCAATTTTTTCCAAGACATTATAAGTTTTTTGCATTGGTAAGGAATGCAACCACCCTAGAAATGTCTCATTTGTAAGCAGAGAACTTTAATAATAATTTGTAGATTTTCAGATGAGGATACAGAGCTTAGACACAGAGTTGGAAGATAACTACAGTGTGAACTGGGGTTTAGCAATAGAAAGGAGAGGCCCTAGAAATATAACAAGGGACCTGAATCTGAAGAGAACAATTAGGCAGTGAAAAGTCATCTTCTCTGGGTAATGTATGATGCAGTTCTAGCCAGAGTGATGTCTAATACTGGATGTACAGTTATTTCCAGCTCTATGTGGTAATTGCATCCTGCTACTTCCTAATCTTTAGAAACATCTGCCAAACAAAACCACCTGGCGTTATGGTAAATTTAGGGGAATGAAAGGACAGTGATGAAATCTAGCAAAGGACAACACTAGATGAGCAGGTTAAAGCAGAAAAGATATACTGGCCGACACAGCAATAAATATGGTGTAAACCACTTGTGCTCCATATAATAGAGGAAAGAAGGGCAGATAGTGGGATGCTGCTTAAAATCGGTAGAAAACACTAATGATGCCTTGCTTCCCGTATTACCAGAGGAACCTGACAGATGACTGAGGCAGTAGAACACAGACACATGGACTAATTCTGACATATTGTATACTGCTAATGTCCTCTAAATTGGAAAAGTGCTGAAAATTCACATGCAAGATGGTTAAATTAATTAATTTTAGCAAGCTACAATTTAAAAAAAAAACAGATATACTTACAAAGAAGTAAAGGTGTAAAAGTGTGTGTAACTGGGAAGGTTTAAGTGGTGTCAGCTTTCAAGAACAGAAGAAAAGCCTTGAGAAACCTTGAAGAAAGTAAATAACTAAGAAGTTACTTAGTTACTTCCCAAGCAAGAACAATATGTTCCAAGGCATGAGAGAGGGTTAATTTTGAACCTTTTATACTATTATTAATTGATGTTTCCTAACAATTTGACTGCTTTATAGGAAAAATCCAATGTGTAACAGTAAACACAAAGAGAGACTTTCTTTCTAGTATAAATATTTAAGGCATTTTGAAGCTGGAAAGACATTGAGAAACATCCCAACATTCTTGCAAGTTTTGGTATTGACACAGCTTAGTCAAAATTCTATTGATTACTTTGCTTGATTTCTACTTCATACATACTGTGTGCCAGACATTGCAGAAGCAGCTGTGAACGAATTTTGTTCTTGCTGTTATAGAGTTTATTTATATACTGGTAGAGCATAAAAACAACAAGAATGCTTGCTGCTCTGTGTTCTAGTTACTATGACTGCATAAACAAGTACCCCAAAACTGAGTGGCTTAAAACAATAACAAACCATTTTGTGCATCAGCCTGATATTTGTGCAAGACTGGGGAAGTGAGAAGTTTCAAAGTTGAAATCATCTGGAGGCTCATTCATTTACGTATCTAATGTTTGAAGCTGGTTGCAAACTGTTGCCTGGAATATCTATATACAACCTCTCAGTATGACCAGGACTTCCTTAGAACACGGTGAATGGTTTCAGCCCCAGAAAAGAGAGAAAGAAAGGAAGAGCAAGAAGAAAGGAGAGGAGAAAGAAGAGAGGTCAATTTTCGGAATATCTCAGAATATCTGTGTGGCCCTTTTTGATTTAGCCTTTGAAATCATTCAGATTTATCCTTTTCAACCCATCTTGTTCTTTGAAACAGTCATATCCCACCTAGATTAAAGAAGAGGGGGAAAATTACTCCAGTACTTGAAAAGTTGCAAGGTTCTAAAAGAGGATTTGTGAGCTGAAATATCACTGTGGTCATTTTGGGAACATGCAATCTGCCACATTCTCTTATTTTAGTTTCTGGTTTAATGAATAAAAACTCAAATATGATATTCATGAAAAATATTTTTTTTATTTTAAAATCTTACTCATACCTTCTTGTGTCTCTTTGGAGTTATTACTCTTATTGTTGTTGTTTTATTATTACTGTTAGCATTATTGACTTGTGAGCTTCCAAATCTTACTTCCTTTTAACTTTTACTTTTCACTGATGTGATAATTTGAGTAATGCATTTGAAAGTTAGTATCATAAAATATCTAGTTAAAGTACTATGTTAAACCTTTTGGTTCAGAACATTTAATTAATAATGTTCATTTTAAAGAAAGTAGTAGTTTATCAAGTCATTTTTAGGATAAGTATATGATTCACAATGGGTTTCCCAGGTAGCTCAGTGGTAAAGAATCCACCTGATAATGTAGGAGACACAGGAGATGCAAGTTCAATTCTTGGGTCAGGAAGATCCCTGGAAAAGGAAATGGCAACCCACTGCAATATTCTTGCCTGGAGAGTCCCATAGACAGAAGAGTCTAGCAGTCTACAGTTCATAGTATCGTTGAGTCAGACGCAGCTGAGCACACATGCTCACATGAGTCACATCAACTTGTGTAGAAAAAAAATATCAAATAGACTGTGTCCACTATCCACAGATAATCTCCATGAGAATTGTCATTTCATTCATTTTATTATGATTTAACCTGAATAACTTAACTTGGTCTAATGTAAAAAAAAAAAAGTGTCTTACCATAAGTAAATACTCTATGGCTCATAATATTGTTCAAAGGTGTTAATATGTTATGTTCTGTGGTAGAAATTGTTTCTCCCTTTAAAAATGTTGAGACAGTGACAAATAAAGAATGTTATGAAAAAAAAGTGATTGTATTAGAAACAACACACAGAACGTGGCACTTTTGTTCAGATAAGGTAAGAGTTTATGAAAGTGGAAAGGGTCATTGGTGAAATATTATACTGCTCAAAATGACATCATCAGGCTGACACTTCATCATTTTTTTAATGATTAGTAGGCAAAGAACTATTTCTGCTCTTTGGAAATGTCAAATAAAATACTACTTTTCCAAAGTGTGAACCAATGTTAATCTAAACATTACAAGCATAAATGATGTTAAGGAAACAAATTTAGTATATACTATTAATCAGTCATTATCACATATTCCTAAAATGTTCAGATGTACTTAGAAGAATGTTAAAAATCCACAGTTATTATTCTTAGAAACATTAACTATATCTTTGTACACTGGAGGAGAAAGAATAATGAAAGGCTTATAAATTCAAGTACAAGGAAAATTATCTTACTTAAACTGAAATAATAAAATAGAAATAAATGCACAGTTAATTTGAGAGAAAACATGATTTACTGGATTAAGAATAGGTGACTACTAATTAGATAATAGGGTACTACTAATTACATATAATTTATCCTACCTCCCTGTACTTCATTGTCTTTGTTGTAATAGTAATTTTTCCCATGGGCCACCTGACAAGGCTACTGTGAACAACAAGAGACCATCTCTAATACTTTTACATTAATATTGAGACTGTTTCTAAATTTTGTAGATATTCTTATGCATAAATCTTTTATGCATATGCTAATATATTAATACAATTAATTCTTAATAGTGGAATTGTCAAATCAAAGCCTGTGTGTATTTTAATTTTAGAAGATGTCCAACATATGGTTTGTCTTCTGTGATATTGTCAGATGACTGTCCATGTTCTCCTAATAAAAATCAATGAAGTCTGTATTTCCAACTCCCTATATTGTATAAACAAATAAATACTTCTTGGGCTTTTTCCTCCTGAATCCCCACCAACTACAAGAAATATAGCATATGCACACCTTATCTCATCAAGGGAATGGACCAAGCAGAGAAGAAATGGGGAACCAAGAGATTAAAGATGTTAATCAGATTCTTGTGCATGGCTAGCACTGAATTATGTCTCAATGAACACGTTTCTTGACAAAACTCTGTTAGCCTTTACCCTGCTTCATTTTGTACTATAAGGCCAAGTTTGCCTGTTACTTCATGTATCATTGAACTTCCTACTTTTGCATTCCAGTCCCCTATGATGAAAAGGGCATCTTTTTTGAGTGTTAGTTCTAGAAGGTCTTGTAAGTCTTCTTCAGCATTATTGGTTGGAGTATAGACTTGGATTACTGTGATACTGAATGGTTTGCCTTGGAAACAGACAAAGATCATTCTGTCATTTTTGAGATTGCATCCAGGTACTGTGTTTCAGACCCTTTTGTTGACTATGAGGCTACTCCATTTCTTCTAAGGGAGTCTTGCCCACAGTAGTAGATATAATGGTCATCTGAATTAAATTCACCCATTCCAGGCAATTTAGTTCAATAATTCCTAAAATGTCAATTTTCACCCTTCTCCATTCCTATTTGACCACTTCCAATTTACCTTGATTCATGGCCTAACATTCCACGTTCCTATGCAATATTGTTCTTTAGAGCATCAGACTATATCCATCGCCAATCACATCCACAACTGGGCGTTGTTTTTGCTCTGGCTCTCTCTCATCATTCTTTCTGGAGTTAGTTCTCCAGAATTTATGATTTTGATGAATTGATGCACTGAAGAATTGATGTTTTTGAACTGCAGTGTTGGAGAAGATTCTTGAGAGTCCCTTGGACTGCAAGAAGATCAAACCAGTCAATCCTAAAGGAAATCAGTCCTGAATATTCACTGGAAGGACTGATGCTGAAGTTGAACCTCCAATATTTTGGCCATTGGAAAAGACCTTGATACTGGGAAAGAGTGAAGGCGGGAGGAGAAGGGGACGACAAAGGATGAGATGGTTGGATGGTATCACCAACTCAATGGATATGAATTTGAGCAAGCTCTGGGAGTTGGTGATGGACAGGAAAGCCTGGCGTGCTGCAGTCCATGGGGTTGCAATGAGTCAGACATGACTGACCAACTGAACTGAACTGAACATGTTCTCACATAACATGTTTTTTTCACATGACATGGTTTTTTCACATCACATGCTTTCCTTTTCAAAACCTGTATAGGCCTTTGTGAAAATGTTGTATATAATTACATGGTGTACTTCAATATTCGGTACCTTATTCTCATTTCATAGGCAGTTGAAATATATAAATGCACCAATCACAATCAAGCAGAAATACATAGTGATTTTTATTATTAAAAATGAATCATGGACTTTGAATTTCCAGTGTGACAGGTAAAGAGCTTGGAACTCATCACTCCTCTCCTTACAAGAAGAAAACAGCTGAACAAATTGAAAATCAACAAATCTTCTTAGATCCACAAAAGAATTGTTTTCACACAGTAGACTTCTGCCCTCAAAATTAGACAGGCCAGCACAGAAAGCAACCATTTTGAAATACCCTCAGAGCTTTCTGCTGTCTTTAGGAAGAGAGGCCTTCTCTCAAAGGAAACTATTTTATCAGAGCCTAAACAACCTGAGTTTTATCAAAGCCTAACCAACCTGAAGGAAGGGATCTATTTAATTCCAAGTACCTCTAGTCTTTAATTTGTTGCTGTTTGGCTGCTAAGTCATGTCCAACTTTTTGTGACCCCATGGACTGCAGCAAACCAAGCTTCCCTGTCCTTCACATTCTTACGGAGTTTGCTCAAACTCATGTCCATTGAGTCGGTGATGCCATCCAACCATCTCATTCTCTGTCACCCCTTTTGCCTCCTGCCCTCAATCTTTCCCAGCTTAAGATTTTTTTTCAGTGAGTTGGCTCTTCGCATTAGGTGGTCAAAGTATTGAGGCTTCAGCTTTGGCATCAGTCCTTCCAATGAATATTCAGGACTGATATCCTTTAGGATTGACTGGTTTGATCTCCTTGCAGTCCAAGCGACTCTCAAGAGTCTTCTCCAGCCCCACAGTTTGGAAGCAGCAATTCATCGGCATTAAGCCTTCTTATGGTCCAACTATCACATCTGTACATGAATACTGGAAAAATAATAGCTTTGATTATTCAGACATTTGTTAGCATAGTGATGTCTCTGCTTTTTAATATGCTGTCTAGGTTTGTCATAACTTTTCTTCCAAGGGGCACGCCTCTTTTAATTTCATTGATACAGTCACTATCCACTGTTATTTTGAAGACCAAGAAAATAAAGTCTGTCACTGTTTCCATTTTTCCCCATCCTCTTCCATGAAGTGATGGGACTGGGTGTCATGATCTTAGTCTTGGAATGTTGAGTTTTAAGTCCGTTTTTTCACTCTCTTCTTTCACCTTCATCAAGAAGATCTTTAGTTTCTCTTTGCTTTCTCAAATGAGAAGCAGGTGGTACCATCTGCTTATCTGTGATTGTTGATATTTCTCCCAGCAATCTTGATTCCAGCTTATGATTCATGCAGCCTGGCATTTTGCATGATGTACTCTGCATATAAGTTAAATAAGCAAGGTGACAACATGCAGCTTTGATGTACCCCTTTTCCAATTTTTAACTAGTCTCTTGTTCCATGTCCTATTCTAATTGTTGCTTCTTGACCTGCACACAGGTTTCCCAGGAGGCAGGCAAGGTGGACTAGTATTCCCATCTCTAAGAATTTTCCACAGTTTGTTGTTATCCACACAGTCAAAGAATTTAGAGTAGTCAATGAAGCAGAGGTAGATTTTTTTTTTTAATTTCTGGAATTCTCTTGCTTTTTCTATGATCCAGTGGATGTTGGCAGTTTGATCTCTAGTTACTCTGGGCCTTTTATAAACCCAGCTTGTTCATCTGAAAGTTCTCAGTTCATGTACTGTTGAAGGCTAGCTTGAAGGATTTTGAGCATCACCTTGCTAGCATGTGAAATGAGTGAAATTGTATGGTAGGTTGAACATTCCTTAGCATTGCCTTTCTTTGGGATAGAAATGAAAACTGACCTTTTCCAGTCCTGTGGCCACTGCTGAGTTTTCCAAATTTGTTGGTATATTGAGTGCAGCACTTTCACAGCATCATCTTTTAGGATTTGAAATAGCCCAGCTGGAATTCCACCATTAGCTTTGCTTCCTAAGGCTCACTTGGCTTCACACTCCAGGATGTGTGGCTGTAGGTGAGTGACCACACCATTGAGGTTGTCCAATCATTATGACCTTTTATGTAAAGTTTTTCTGTGTATCCTTTTATTTGGGATGAGGGAAGTAACCAACTGAGGCTCTTTCTAGAAGATTGAGACCAGATTTTAGGAGTATATAATGCTTCCTTCCCTCCCCATACACATATCTTAACCACCACATCAGCAGAGCCCTTCTATAATAATAGAGGATAACAGATAAAACAATTGTGGGCTCATACTTTAGAGTCCTAAGGAAAACAGAAAACAGGGGAAACTAAAACAAGGATATGAGGAAATCTTAGTCTCTGACAACAGAGCTACAGATAATAGTAAATAACACAGCCTAACTCCTAGCTAGATAAACATGAAAACTGTCAATGTAAAAATCAGTCACAGACTGAAAGTGGAGAGTATTTTATTCAGTGGGAGAATCTTAGGACTTCAAGCCCAGGAGATAGCATTTCAGGTAGCACTAAGAGACAGCTCTGAGGAGGTGGGGGAAGGAGTCAAGATATATAGAAGTTTGCAGCAAATGAGCTAGGCAGTCTAAGCATCAAAGATTACTGCTAATTAAGGAAAACCAGATATCTAAAGGAATTTAGCACTCTTCTATGTTCAGGCAGATGCAAGAGTCTAGGATTATTGAAGTCATTCCTATCACATGAATCTCAGCTATCTGGGGCCAGCATCCTGGTTTTTTTTTTTGTTTGTTTTTTTAATCATTTCTTACCACGAAGCCCTGGGCTCCTCAGCAATCACTGTAGGGGGTGGTGGCCTCTGCTAAATCACTGACATTATTTCCCTTTTCGGAGACTTCATTTACATTTGGAGGCCCAAAATCACTGATGGCTGTTACATCCTTGTTTATTGATTTGGCAAGAGGTATTCCATTTCATAAGACTTACACTAAAGTCACCTTCATCAGGTCACTTTTACTCAATATACTATGTCCATGTTTCAACAACAACAACAGCAAAAATCACAAGGCATCAGTTTAGTTCAGTTCAGTCACTCAGGTGTCTGACTCTTTGTGACCCCATGAATCGCAGCACACCATGCCTCCCTGTCCATCACCAACTCCCAGAGTTTACCCAAACTTATGTCCATTGATTCAGGGATGCCATCCAGCCATCTCATCCTCTGCCACCCCCTTCTCCTCCTGTCCCCAATCCTTCCCAGGCTCACGATCTTTTCCAATGAGTCATCTCTTCGCATGAGGTGGCCAAAGTATTGGAGTTTCAGCTTCAACATCAGTCCTTCCAATGAACACCCAGGACTGCTCTCCTTTAGGATGGACTGGTTGGATCTCCTTGAAGTCCAAGGGACTCTCACGAGTCTTCTCCAACACCACAGTTCAAAAGCATCAGTTCTTCGGCCCTCAGTTTTCTTCACCATCCAACTCTCACATCCATACATGACCACTGGAATAACCATAGCCTTGACTAGAAAGACCTTTGTTGGCAAAGTAATGTCTCTGCTTTTTAATGTGCTATCTAGGCTGGTCCTAACTTTCCTTCCAAGGAGTAAGTGTCTTTTAATTTCATGGCTACAATCTCCATCTGCAGTGATTTTGGAGCCCCCAAAAATAAAGTCTGACACTGATTCTACTGTTTCTCCATCTATTTGCCATTAAGTGATGGGACCAGATGCCATGATCTTAGTTTTCTCAATGTTGAGCTTTAAGCCAACTTTTTCACTCTCTGCTTTCACCTTCATCAAGAGGCTCTTTAGTTCCTCTTCACTTTCTGCCATAAGGGTGGTGTTATCTGCATATCTGAGGTTACTGAAATTTCTCCTGGCAATCTTGATTCCAGCTTGTGCTTCTTAGTAAAGGACAAAAAACACTGTCTACAGACACAAGGGTAGCATCAGAGCCAGACTTGGATATGGCAGAGCTTTTGGAATTATCAGACTGTGAATTTAAAATAATCATTATCAATGCACTAAAGGCTCTAATAAAAATGGAAGTGAATAGTATACAAGAGAAGATTGGTAATATAACAGTAAGACAGAAAATCTAACAAGAAATCAAAATGGCATGACATATATTAAAAAGACAGTAAAAAGAATGAAGAATGACTTGATGGGCTCATCAGTGGACCAAGCATAGTGGAGGAAAGAGCCAGTGAGCTTGAAGTTGTTTTAATAGAAACTTCCAAAGCTGAAATGTGAAAGAAAAAAGAATGGAAACACAGGACAGAATATTCAAGAACTGTGGAGCACTTATAGAATGTACAACATACATGTAATGGGAATATTAGAAGAGAGAAAGGAACAAAAGAAATATTTAAATCATAATTACTGAGGAATTTCCAAAATTATGACAGGCATCAAACCACAGGTCTAGAAAGCACAGAGAACACCAAGAAGAATATATTCTGAAAAATACACACACACACACATACACACACACACTGCACTTTGAATAATATTATTTTCAAAGTGCAGAATATTAAAGCAAACAGAGATCTTTGCTTTGAAAGAAGTTCGAAGAAAAAAAGATTAAAACTTTACCTATAGAAGAACAAGGATTATAATTACATTTGGACCTTTCTTTAAAAACCAGGAAGAAAAACATTGAAGTGAAGACGTTGAAAAAAATGTAATCGAAGCCATCAATCTTTTTGTTAGAACAGTTGTCCTCTTCTCTCTTCCTTACTTCTGCTTGTTGTAAACCCATATCATGATGTCTGGTGCTATGGCAACCATTTTGCAATCAGTCAGAAGACAATCATGTAATTAAAGGCCTTAAATGATGATAGAGTCTTCTCTGTGAGGGTAGAGTCTTCTCTATGTATCTTATGGACACATAGAAAGAGCCTGGGGGTCCTGCTGACTTGAAATAATATAACAATCTAGGCTTCTAATAAAAAGTCAATAGTCTCATGATTTCAGCAATTGCAAATCAGATGATTTTTGATGCCTTACTTGGCCCAACTGTTTACCAGAACAAAAGTGTTTAATAGCAAGACTAATACATGTTTTGCTGAACAAAAACACTAAAAAAGAAAAGTGAATAAATTGTTCCTTTTTCTGTTTTTCTAAAAGAAAAACAGTACATAACTACTGCTGTCTAGAAATGAGGGCCAGAAAGAAGTGAGTTTTAGGGGGGGGGGAAGAGAAGGAAAGCACCAGGAACCCTAAAAAACTTATCTTCTTCATAATTTTTAAATTATTTTCTCTGAGAGGGTCCTGGAAACATGAGAGAGGAAAGAACAATTATAGCTAAAATTGATGTTAATCAAGAACCCATATCCAGTTATCAGATTGTCCAATTTTTTTCCATTAGATTTTTTAGGTTTCTTACCACTTATATAGAATTATGTTTGTGCCAAGCTTACATGCCTGAAACACAGAATACTAGATTTTAAAAGTAAATTTGACACTGTTCTTTCCTTTCAGTTCCCAATTGCAGTATCAATTTGATATTAACAAGTTTTGTTGATGAGTTTTCTATCATAGATGCACATATATAGATGAGATTGATGTAGGTTTAAAAATATGAAGGGCATGCACAAAACTGAAAAACATTGTCCATTAAATCAATGTTTATGAGGTGTTCAGGGATATTATCTAAATGATTTTTTCTATTTACTGTTGTAACAACTGGTCAGTGAAAAGTGAACTATAAAAGAGTGAAATGCAATGCAAGGCAGTTTTCCCTGGTGGCAGATACTATACTATGTCCAGGAATGTATCATCTTACTGACACTAAAAAATCATACACAGAAACACTTAATGTGTTTGGGTTACTGTTGATGATGGATTGTCATTCAAGTCCATCTTCTATGTAATTTCTCCTCCAAGTTTATCTTCTTAAAAGGCAGATGCTTCAAGTATTTTGGGACTTACAAATTTAATGGGTTACTATTTTTCTGTTGCAATTGGTGTTTCCAGAATGATGGAGTGTTCAGAATAGCTAATGTGATGGAAATCTCTGAAATTATAATTATGTGCTTTGATTTTGTTTATAAAGAAATGAATTTGGTAGCATCAGTTTCTTAAAATAGATAAAATGTCACAAGACTCTAGTGCATACTTGTTTAGAAATATAGATAGTAGGAGTTAGAGTGTGTTGTTTATAGTCAGGAGGACTGGTTAACTTCATGATCTGTCACTAAAGGACAATTAATCATCTCTCCTCATATTTGCCTTACCCATGTACAATTAATCTCAGAATCTCAAGGACCAGTGAAATGAAAGACTTAAGGACAAAATGGGGCTTCCCAGGTGCCTCAGTGGTACAGAATTGTCCAGTAATGCAGGGAACACACGTTCAATCCATAGGTCACAAAGATCCCCTGAAGGATATGACAACTCACTCCAGTTTTTCTACTTTGGGTCTAATTAGTTTGAACTAATGTTTTGATTATCAAGTTTTATTTAAACTCCCTGTCTTTTCACATATAGTTTGTCCTTTCAACACTCCATCCAAACCCATGCCACAGACTAAAACTTATTCATCCCTTGAGACCTCTTATCCCAGAAGTCTTTTTCTCCACCAAATCCAGGTTAAATGCCCTTACTCTAGATTCTGTACAGCCATTTACTTCTTCTGACCTATTACATTATATATTTAATGTGTCTATCTCTTTGTGGTCAGTATTCAAAATTATTTGCATTACTATTGTATTCTTATCACATGATATAAAATATATTTAAATGTTTAAAAGATATATAAAAATGATTTTTAGTCATTAAATATTAGAGAGAAAATTTACTTCCTATGAAGGTTTCTACTCAATTTTCTCTATATTAATTTCAAACCAATGTGTTATATTAGTTTTCTACAGCTCCTGTAATAAATTACCACAAAGTTAGTGGCTGAAAGCAAAACAAATTTATTATCTTAGAGTTATTAGCTCAGAAGTCAAAAGCAGGTCTCATTAGATTAAAATCAATATGTTGTTCCTTTCTGGAGATGTGGGGGAGAATCAGTTTCCTTTCATTTTCCAGCTTCTAGAGGCTACCTTCCCCCATCTTTAAAGCATAAAATTTGCAGCTCTCTGAAACTTTCTTCCATAGTCACATCTCCTAGCGATTTTCTTATTCTGACTCCTTTTACTTTTAAGGAGCATTGTGGTTACTTTTGGCCAACATGGATAATCCAGAGCAGTCCCCCTATTTTAGAGTCAGATGTTTAGCTACCTTAGTTCCATCTGCAACCTTCACTTCTTTTGACACAGTAAACTAACATGCTCACAAGATTCCAAGGATTAAGATAAAGACATTTTTGGGGAAACCATTATTCTGCCTGCCACACAGGTTGAATTTGTTTCTTTTGTTTAGTTTGATTTTGTGTTTTACCAAATGAGACATCTATAGATATTTTTCAATATATAAATACTAAACAGTATTTTTTTTAACTGGAAAACTGTTAATAGTATGTAATTCATAAATGGTTATCTGAGGAGGCCTTGGAAATAGCTGAGAAAAGAGATGCAAAAGGCAAAGGAGAAAGGGAAAGATATACCCGTCTGAATGCAGAGTTCCAAAGAATAGCAGGGAGAGATAAGAAAGCCTTCCTAAAGGAACAATGAAAAGAAATAGAGGAAAAAAATAGAATGGGAAAAACTAGTAGAGATCCCTTCAAGAAAATTAGAAATACCAATGAACATTTCATGCAGAGATGGGCACAACAGAAGACAGAAGCAGCAAGGAACTAACAGAAGCAGAAGGGATGAAGAAAAGGTGACAAGAATACACAGAACTGTACAAAAAAGGTCTTAATGACACAGATAACCACAATGGTGCCACCTAGGGCCAGACATCTTGGAGTGTAAAGTCAAACGAGCCTTATGAAGAATTACTACAAACAAAGCCAGTGGAGGTGATAGAATTCCAGCTGGGCTGTTTCAAATCCTAAAAGATGATGCTGTGAAAGTGCTGCACTCAATATGCCAGAAAATTCAGAAAACTCAGCAGTGACCACAGGGCTTCAAAGGTCAGTTTTCATTCCTATCCCAAAGAAAATCAATGCCAAAGAATGTTCAAACCACTGTACAATTGCTCTCATTTCATATGCTAGCAAGGTCATGCTGAAAATCCCTCAAGATAAGCTACAGCAGTAGGTGAACTGAGAACTTTCAGATGTACAAGCTGGACTTAGGGAAGACCCAGAGGAACTAGAGATCAAACTGCCAACATGCATTGGATGATAGAAAAGGCAAGGGAATTTCAGAAAAGCATCTATTTCTGCTTCATTGACTATACTAAAGCCTTTGTGTGGATCACAACAAACTATGGAAAATTCTTAAAGAGATAAGAATACCAGGCCACCTTGTTTTCTGAGAAACCTGTATGCAGGTCAAGAAGCAACAGTTAGAACTGACCATGGAAAAACAAACGGGTTCAAAATTGGGAAAGCAGTACTTCAAGGCTGTGTGTTGTCACCTTGCTTATTTAACTGATATGTAGAGTGCAATATGCAAAAATGCCAGGCTGGATGAATCACAAGCTGGAATCAAGATTGCCAGGAGAAATATCAACAACCTCAGATATGAAGATGACACCACACTTGTAGCAGAAAGCGAAGAGGAACTAAAGAGCCTCTTGATGAAGGTGAAAGAGGAGAGTGAAAAAGCTGGCTTAAAACTCAACATTCAAAAAACTAAGATCATGGCATCTTGTCCTATCACTTCATGGCAAATAGATGGGGAAACAATGGAAGCAATGACATTATTTTCTTGTGCTCAAAAATCACAGTAGATAGTGAATGCAGCCATGAAATTAAAAGACACTTGCTCCTTGAAAGAAAAGCAGTGAGAAACCTAGACGGCGTATTAAAAAACTGATACATTTCTTTATGTTTTTCCAGTTGTCACATATGGCTGTGAGAGCTGGGCAATTAAAAAAGCCTGAGTGCTGAAGAATTGATGCGTTTGAACTATGGTGCTATAGAAGACTCTTGAGAGTCCCTTGGATTAGAAGATCAAACTGAGATGAGAATTCAAGTTCTCTTCTGTGGAGCCGAAGGGTGGAATCCACGAATGAACATACAAACACTCATGGTAGCAAGCGAATAGAATTTATTAAAGAGGTGGAAAATACAAAACTCTCAGCATAGACACTGATGAGGGTAAAGAGTTCCTCAAAAATGCGAGGATTACAAGTTTTATATCTTTGCCAGTATTAATCTGTACATTTTTGGTTGGCACCTTTTCTTAAATGATCTTATTTCTAACCAATCAATTTCAGAGAGCTGAAAACAAGACCAAGGTCTCTGAGTCCTCCCCTGACTGCTAGTAATTTCTACCTCAAAACCAGTCAAGCCTAAAGGAAATCAAGTCTGAATATTTACTGGGGACTGATGCTGAAGCACCAATACTCTGGCCACTGATGTGCAGAGCCAGCTCATTGGAAAAGATCCTGATGCTGGGAAAGATTGAGGGCATGAATAGAAGGGGGCAACAGGGGATGGGTTGGTTGGGTGGCATCATTGCCTCAGTGGGCCCGAGTTTGAGCAAACTCATGTGTATCTCACTATCTGGGAGATAGTGAAGGACAGGGAAGCCTAGTATGCCACAGTCCATGGTTTCACAAAGAGTCAGGCAGGGCTGAGCAGCTGAACAGCAACCACAGCAACACATTGAAATGGAAATCTGAGTTCTTTTTAGTGGAACTGGAGCATGAACTTCACACACAGGCAAACACTCACAGTAGCAAGCAAATCGTATTTATTTCAAAACAGAAAGTACAAAACTCTTAGCATAGAAACTGAGAGGGTGAAGTGCCAGAGAAGATGGGACTTACAGCCATTTATATCCTTACTAGTATTGATTTGTGTACTTTTGCTTGGTTCTTACTTTTAACATGTGTCATTTCTAACCAATCAGCTTAAAGGTCACAGGGTTTAACTTGACATCTTTATGGCTTTCTTTGATCCTAGGATTCTTCCTTTTCTTAGACATGAAGTCACCATCCTGCAACTTTTTCTCATGACCCCTGGCCATTTTACAATGGGCCAGATATATGGGCAAAAGATTAATAATCACCAGTTGCTTTTCCCTCAGGTATATGGAACAGAAGTTAACTACTACCCTTTCTGATCTTATCTGAGTGCTGATAATTTATCAGACCAAGGTCACATTCCTCTGAGAGCCAGGAATTCAGGACAAAGGGTATAGTGTTAAGTTAATGGAGCATAATGATTATTAAAACAGGCTGAGGTCTCAGAGTTCCTACACTAACTGCCTAACCACAAAACCATCACAGTGGGACTTCCAGTGTCAATATATGTATGGTTTGCCAAATAACTTAGAATCATATCGTAAGTAAGTAAGAATTACTTATTTCCATTCTACACAGGAGTTTGTTTTTTCATTATGAATATGAGAGAAAATTTAAGAACGTTGGCTGAAGTTTGTATTTGCAACTAAAAGAAATCCAATACATTTGTCCTTCAGATCACTGGAGGACATTATATTAAATATAAGCAACACTAGCTGAGATTTTAGAGGCCCTCTGATTTCTCAGAACTGGAATCCAGAACCGAAACAAGGTCAAGACTTACTTCCTGTCTCTTTTTTTTCTCTTTGAATCCACTTCATTCTTTTCATTCAAGCTTTCTCCTCATAATAAAAAATGTGTCCTCAGATGGTTTTGAATTTTACATCTCACCACCTTAATTACTAGAAAAAACTTTACCATGTAGTTTTGGATTATGTGAAGTTTAATAAACCTAGACTAGAAACTTTTTTTTTCCCCTTGGTGACTCAGATGGTAAAGAATCTGCCTGCAATCCACGAAACCTCAGTTTGATCCCTGGCTTCAGAGGATCCCTAGAGAAGGGAGCAGGTACCCAATCCCAGTATTCTGGCCTGGAGAATTCCGTGAGCTGTATAGTCCATTGGGTCACAAAGAATTGGACACCACTGAGCGACTTTCGCTTTTGGTTTAGTTATCTTCTATCAGCCTATCAACTGAAGGCATGAGTTAAAACCAAACAGAACCCTGTGGCACCCTTTCTGGTACAAATCTTTTTCACATCCTTGTTTCTGGTGTATAGGAAGGGGGTTTGTTCAGCCTTTTGATCTTCCCTGAGTTCCAAAGTGCAGATTCAAATAGTTGCTAATCTGGAAACTGAAGGAAGGCAGAAGCAAAGGAGGAGAAGTTAAGAAACAATAGTGAAGCCTTGGGGCAGGGTTCTGGCTCCTCCAGAAGGAATATACACAATAATACCTTTAAGTTTGTCTGTAGGAGGTAACACTAATCATATCCTATGATTCCTCAATTCTTAATGTTATGAAAGTAAACCAGCTGATGCCTTGTTAAAATGCATATTAAGGACAAGTTCTTCTTAGTAACCATATAAGTAAGATTGAGAAAAATAATTGATAAATAAGCAGTGACAAAAAAATGACCTTGACCATTTCAAGCAATTTCCACTTGCTTCTTGATATTACTTAACTCTTTGTAAGCAGTTAGTTCTGAAATTAATATTGACAGATGTAATAATGTTTTAATTTTCATTGTTAGATTTCATGAAATATGAAACATCTTGTAGATATGCTAAGAGTTCTTTGGCAGGCTACAGTCCTAAGGGTCACAGAGGCAGGACTGAAGTGGTATAACATGCAGGCAGCCTGTGAAAAAGAGTACCATTTGATATTGTTTGAATGAAACTCTGATTTAGATCACTAACAGATATGTTCTTATTTATGTGGGAGTTATAGTTGGTTGGAATGATAACTCAATTTAAAAAATAACTTTCAGTCACTGAAAATGACATAATTCCTCAGAGAGCATTGAAGAAATTCATTCACTAAGACTCACTGTGGAGTTAATGTTCCACATTGTCCATTGTCATTCACTATTTAGCTCCCTTCATGTAAATTCTAGATAATTTTAAAAAAGGATGGCAAAAGGCATATCAAAATCATTACAAACAAAATTAATAATATACTGACTTAAATTTTGATCAACAATAACATGTCTTCAAGGAGGCAACCAGACAGCTCACTCAGCAGGAGTGTATCATGGGCTGTAAGCTGATTTGGAACTCAGGCTGCAATGTAATTGCACATCTGAGAATCAGAAAAGCTGTCTTCTGTGTCATAGTCCAGAATATTCAAGCAACTGTTTACTGATAATTTGCACTTCCCCTAAGTTATCAAAATTATTCATTTTATATCCAGACTTTACAAGTTAAATAAAACTATTTCATTACATTTTATAAAGGACACTGAAAAGATGTGTGCAATTGCACACTATTTTTGATAAAGTAAAGTGAATTCTTGGAATAGAGAGATCTGTGAATTTTTTTCAACCAAAATTCAATGTGCATGTAAAATCCCTTCTAATCTTTGAGATATAATAGGGCTTAGACAATGAGCCACATCTGATTCAGTGTTTCCATTGGGAGACCAGAAATCTACTGATTTCAAAGAGAATTTTAACAACATAGCTGTGTTTTTTTTAATTTCACATGTAAATTTGACTGCCTAAGGGACACCCAGATAGTTGGTAAAATGTTATTTCTGGGCATGTCTTAAGACTGTTTCAGGAAAACATTAGCATTTGATTCAACAGATTGAGTAAAGCTAGCTCCTCACCAACACAGATAGACATCATCTAATAGAGTAAAGGCCAGATTAGAACAAAAATTTCATGGAAAAGTAAATTTCCACTGTCTTATTGAACTAAGTGTTCACCTTTTTCTGCCCTTGGACATTGGAACTCTTGGCTCTCAGGCCTTCAGATTCTGGGACTAACTCAGTGGCTTACTGTTTCTCAGGCCTCAGACTGAATTATACCACAGCATTTCTGGCTCTTCAGCTTGCAGAGGACAGATTGTGGGACTTCTTAGCCTCCATAGCCATGAGAGCCAATTCCTATAATAAATATCCTCTTATATATATATGTATATATTCTACTGGTTCTGTTTCTATGGATAATTCTAACACAGATTTTGATACTGAGAGTGGGGTTTTGGACTTAGGTTATTTGAGTTACTATAATACAGTATTATAGATTAGCTAACTTAGAAGCAGCAGAATTTTTTTTTTCCACAATTCTGGAGACCAGGAAGTCAAAGATTGGTGTGTTTGCCTGCATACTTAGGTAAGGGCCTTTTTCCTTGTTCATAGCTAGTGTCTTTTTGCTGTGCTCTCACATGATGGAGGAGGCCAAAAAATCTTTATGAGATCTCTTTTATAAGAAAGACATCATTCATGAGCATTGCACTCTCATGACCTACATACTTCTCAAAAGCCCTACTTGCTACCATCACATCACATCAGGCTTTAGAATTTCAACCTATGAATGTTGGGGGGGACGAACATAGTATAATATTTCATATAATGGTAACACATTAAAATAAAAAATATTTACAAGATCTTTGATAGCAATATATAAGATGCAATTATTTTATAAATAAAAGCAAGTATTCATGGTATATTTTTCTGTCAATCTGGGCTATTCCTTGTTTTGAGCATTTCTTTGTATTTTCTTTAAAGTACCCCAACTTGTAATATGTCATTTATTTTTAATATTATGAGCCTAAATGATATTATGGAGTTAACTTGTTGCATTAAATATCCATGCTATAGAAATAGCAATTAAAGTCAGGTTAATTTTGCAGTCATCATTGTAAAAATTGATGCAGGAAATAATCAACAATATATATATATTAAATCCAGTGGTTGAGAGTTTGTTGGGGATGGAATTATAGTCTAAAAATATCACTTAAAATTACATATGAACTGATCTTTGACAAAGGAGCAATGTATTACAATGGAGAAAAAAATAGTCTCTCAACAAATGGTGTTAGAACAACTGGACATCCACAAGCAAAGAAATGAATCTAGACATAGACTTTTTAATCCTTCACCGAAACTAACTCAAAGTGGATCACAGACCTAAATGTAAATTGCAAAACAATAAAACCCCTAGAAAATAAAAGAGAAAATCTAGGTAACCTTGCATTTGGTGATAACATTTTGGATATGATGCCTAAAATTCATATTTTTAGATTAAATGAGTATAAATAGATTCCAAATAGCAAAACAGTCTTGAAAAAGAAGAACAAAATTGGAGATATCAAACTTCATTTCAAAATTTACTGCAAAGTCATGGTAATAAAAACCACACGGTACTGACAGAAAGATAGTCATATAGATTGTTCTTCTCCTATAGCTCAGTCATGTCCAACTCTTTGTGACCCCATGGACTGCAGCATGCCAGGCTTCCCTGTCCTTCACCATCTCCCGAAGCTTGCTCAAATTCATGTCAATTGAGTTGGTGATGCCATCTAATCATCTTGTCCTCTGTCATTCCCTTCAACTGACTTGAATCTTTGTCAGCATCAAGGCCTTTTACAATGAGTCAGCTCTTAGCATTAGGTGGCCAAAGCTTTAGAGCTTCAGCTTCAACATCGTTTCTCAGACTAAATATTCAGGGTTGATTTCCTTTAGGATTAACAGTTTGATCTCCTTTCAGTCCAAGGGACTCAAGAGGCTTCTCCAACACCACAGTTTGAAAGCATCAATTTTTCAATGCTCAGACTTCTTTATGGTCCAATTGTCACATGGTACATGACTACTGATAAAACTGTAGCGTTGGCTATACGGACATTTGTCAGCAAAGTGATATCTCTGTTTTTTAATATGCTATCTAGGTTTATCATGGAGAAGGCAATGGCAACCCACTCCAGTACTCTTGCCTGGAAAATCCCATGGATGGAGGAGCCTTGTAGGCTGCAGTCCATGGGGTCACTAGGAGTCAGACATGACTGAGCGACTTCACTTTCATTTTTCACTTTCATGCACTGGAGAAGGAAATGGCAACCCACTCCAGTGTTTTTGCCTGGAGAATCCCAGGGACGGGGGAGCCTGGTGGGCTGCCGTCTATGGGGTGGCACAGAGTTGGACATGACTGAAGCGACTTAGCAGCAGCAGCAGCAGGTTTATCATGGCTTTTCTTCCAAGGAACAGCATCTTTTAATTTCATGGCTGCAGTCACTGTCTGTAGTGATTTTGAAATAAAGTAAATATGTTCAATATATACTAACTTAGCTAACAAACATGAAGTAGATGCTTCTACAGGAAAGATTAAAAAATGAGTAAGCTACACATTTATAATATCAAGGAATTTCAGTTTTGTGAATGAAACAAATTAATAGATTATTGTTCTTGCTGCTTGTCATTGTGCTAAGTCATGTCTAACTCCATGGATGGTACCCTGCCAGGCTCCTCTGTCTGTGAGATTTCCTAGGCAAGAATACTGGAGTGGGTTGCCGTGTCCTACTCCAAGGAATCATCCCGACCCAAGGATCAAACCCAAGTCTCTTGCATCTCCTGCATTGACAGGTGCATACTTATACCACTGCCCCACCTGGGTAGCCCAATAGATTATTATATTACAGTCTTAAGAGACTAACCTAGACTAGGGGTGAGACAGGCTTCCAAGAAGAGATGTTGCCTGCACATGTAAAAAAATTTTTAATGAATTGTTTAATTTCACAGTCCCATGCATCACCACCCCCCACAAGGTTGACAGCTAAAATATCTGATTTTTATTTATACCTGTGCAAAAGGCTTCCTTCGTGGCTCAGATGGTAAAGCATCTACTTGCAATGTGGGAGACCCAGGTTCGATCCCTGGGTTGGGAAGATCCCCGGAGAAGGAAATGGCAACCCACTCCAGTACCCTTGCCTGGAAAATCCCATGGACAAAAAAGCCTGGTAGGCTACAGTCGATGGGGTCACAAAGAGTCAGACACGACTGAGAAACTTCACTTTCAGAAGAATATGTAATTAAATATTTATTTTCTAATAGTAGATTCTAATGTGCCTAGAATAACTTTGAGGACAGTGGCAGATAAAAATATGTATTATCCCTACCACAGAAAAGATTGTAATTTAATGTAAGTGGAGAAATGAGAAAGCTATGCAGATGTAATTCAAAACCTCAGAGCCATTGAGATTCATTGCTTGCTATTTGACAATAATAGTTTGGCATAGGGACAAGAATGTAGATACTTAATAAAAGAGCTTTAAAGCTTTTGTTTTGTTTTGTTTTCCTTTATTTGAAACAGATTGAAGTATTTCAAGTCAGAAGTGGCTTGAATATTAATTCATAAGCAAGAGAAAATATATTTGGTAATAAATTGACATTGGGACTGAATAATCTGATTAAATACTTCTTTGTCTATAAAGATAGTATAAAAAAATAAAGATAGCATAATCGTATTTCAACTTTTCTGGTTTGATTTATGCTAAACAGTTCCCTTGGTTTAAAATAAAAAAGAACTGTTATTCAAGGGTAAAACTGAAAAGAATTGCTGGGATCCATACTTTCTAAGTGAAAGGGACCAACTTATTGTGAGGAATTTATTGACAAAGATAAAGGCTCATCAATTCAGATATGAAACTCATTGCCAAAAAAAGATAAACTGCCATTTTGCAAAGCTAGAATCTTTCTAAAGGAAAGCACATGTGAAACACTTCATTTGATTGATTTTTCACTTCTGATTTTGAAAAGGCATAACTTGAGTACAATGCAAATCAACATGCTAGAGTCTGGTTTTTTGTTTTCCTCTGTTGGTGGTACATATCTGTTCTGGCCAGTTTCACCCAAATCAGTCAGCTGAGGCCCGATACATGGCGGTGCAGTCAGCAGGGACTTGCAGTGCTAGGCTCTTCAGTTACCACAACAGAGACAAACTGCAGCTGAAAGCTACGGCTGAAACAGCTCTAAAGCCATTGGTTTTTGTGAGTTCCAGAAACTGATTATCATCGCTTACTGATTTAGAAATCCTAATGTGAACCAAGCTCAGCTTCACCTCCCACCAATCATTGTCTCCATTTTTAGATTTATAAAGTTTTTAAAAAAAAAAAAAGAAACGTAGTGATTACGGAGAAATTTGCATATCATATGTGGCAATTTCTAAATTGATATTTATTTTGTTCTGAACAGCATTCAAATCTGACTAGAAATGAATGTTGAATATTAATAGACTTTGTTGTAATTTTGTGGGGAACGATGCCTTTGACATGGTAGGTGTTCAGTAAGCAGCTAATGTTAAAGACGGACAAAACACATACACAGACAAAACTACAGGGACAGAAAACAGAGAAGTGGTTGTGTCAGACTGTGGATGAGGGCAAGCATTGACACTAAACGACTATAAGTTATTTCTTAAAGAATGGAACTGTTTTTACCTTTGTGGTGATGGTTACATGACTGTACCTATTTATACTGTATTTGATTTGTGTGTCTGTGTGTGTGTCAAAACTAGAAACTGAGGTGAATTATTATACGTGTAAATTATTTCCCATTGTATCTGACTTTAAAAATAAAAGCTCTAAATATCATGCAGGCTGCTTTATCTAAATGTTTTATATTTTGAGAAGCTTGTAAGAAGATGCTATGTATGTCCTTAAAATGCACATTTGCACCAAAAAATCTATTAAATTCTACCTACATTTTTCTTTTATAAAATTGAAGTATAGTTGATTTATAATGTATTAGTTTCAAGCAAACAGCTAAGTATATATCTGTGTGTGTGTATGTGTGTGTATGTGTGTGTATGTGTATATATATATATATATATATAATGCACATATATACCTATATATATATTATTTTTCAGATTCTATTCCATTATAGATAATTACAAGATACTGAATTATTGAATATAGCTCCATAGCCTACAGTAGTTCCTTGTGATTTACATTTATATATTTTATATATAGTAGTGTATATCATTTAAACTCAAAATCTTAATTTATACCGCCTCTCCTTTCTCCTTTGGTAATTATGAGTTTGTTTTGTATGTATGTGAGTCTAATTCTATTTTGTAAATAAGCTCATTTGTATCATTAATTTTAGATTCCACATATAAGTGATATCTTACTTCATTCATTTTTTATGGCCGAGTAATATTCCATTGTATATACATACCTCATCTTTTTTATCTATTCCTCTATCAGTGGTCATTTAACTTGCTTCCACATCTTCACTATTGTAAATAGTGCTGCTGTGAACTTTGAGGTACATATACTTTTATTTTTAATTGGAGCTTATATATTTTCAGGATATATGCCCAGGAGTAGTATAGCAGGATCACATGGTAGCTCTATTTTTAGTTTCTTAAAAAACATCCAGGAGTTTTATATTATGTGATTTTACATTTAAATCTTTAATTCATTTTGTATTTATTTTTGTTTATGGCATTAGAGAATGCTCTATTTTCCATTTTTTTTTCATATGTAGCTGTCCCAGCACCACTTATTGAAGAGACTGTCATTTCTCCATTGTATATTCTTGCCTCCTTCATCCTAGATAAATTTATTTCTGAACTTTCTATCAATTTCCATTGAGCTGTTTGTTTGTCTTGTGCCAGTACTGTACTGTTTTGATTAGTATAGTAAGATTTGTATTTGTATTTGTAGTAAGATCATGGCATCTGGCCCCATCACTTCATGGCAAATAGATGAGGAAACAGTGGAATCAGTGTCAGACTTTATTTTTTTGGGCTCCAAAATCACTGCAGGTGGTGATTGCAGCCATGAAATTAAAAGATGTTTACTCCTAGGAAGGAAAGTTAGGACCAGCCTAGATAGCACATTAAAAAGCAGAGACATTACTTTGTCAAAAAGGTCCATCTAGTCAAGGCTATGGTTTTTCCAGTGGTCATGTATGGATGTGAGAGTTAAAGTATAAAGAAAGCTGAGTGCAGAAGAAATGATGCTTTTGAACTGCAGTGTTGGAGAAGACTCTTGAGAGTCCTTTGGACTGCAAGGAGATCCAACCAGTCTATCCTAAAGGAGATCAGTCCTGAATGTTCATTGGAAGGACTGATGCTGAAACTGAAGCTCCAGTACTTTGGCTACCTGATGTGAAGAACTGACTCATTGGCAAAGACCCTGATGCTGGAAAAGATTGAAGGTGGGAGGAGAAGGGGAGGAGAGGATGAGATGGTTAGATGGCATCACTGACTCAATGGACATGAGTTTGGGTAAACTCTGGGAGGTGGTGATGGACAAGGGAGGCCTGGCGTGCTGTGGTTCATGAGGTCACAAAGAGTCAGACAAGACTGAGCAACTCAACTGAACTGAACTGAACTGTAGTCAAGGAACATGAGTCTTTCAGCTCCATTCTTATTTCTCGAGATTGTTTTGGCTATTTGGGGTGTTTTGTGTTTCTATACAATTTTTTAAATTATTTGTTCAAGTTATGTGAAAAATATCATTGGTAATTTGATAAGGATTTCATTAAATCTATAGATTGCTCAAAGCAATCTACCTACACTTGTCTAATATTGACTATATAAATTCCATGATGCAACTTAAGTTTTGCTCTTTCTTGTGGCTGTGGATATGGTGGACTAGAAAGACAGTAGCCAGAAAAGAAATGGGACTCCAACAGGTGTCTTTTAATTAGAGAAAAATGAAAATAACTGACCAATCATAGGCTAAAGCATCATAGTCTACACCTCCAGAAACTCAAAAAACAAAATGGAAGGCTTAAACTACAGAGAACTCAGATATAAAATGCCAAGATATAAAAGGTGTTCCATACTAAAACACTCCTCATGTATATGATCTTCATGCTATGGAAAACCTCTCCCCCTCAAAAGGATTTTGATAAGTATCAAAGATCTGAGGAGAAATATGAAAAATTCCTACTACTGACTGATCCAGTGTCTTACTGGACCTCTGAAACTTGAGTCACTTATATTTGAGTTTCTTTAAGGAAGTCCTCCTTCCCTTTTTGGATCATCACTGCTGTCTGTCATTATTAGTAAATCTTGCATAGCTCTTGATGGATTGTGTTTCTCTCCAAGAACAAGAACTCATAGACATCTGTGCTAATCATTTCTCCCCACACATATACTAATGTCAACTTCATTATATTAGAATGTAACAAAATCTTTAAAAATAGCAGGCGTTGAGTAATTTTGTAGTTAATAGTATAAAATAAATCAATTAGAGAGTTTATTTCTCTGTCACTTTTATCATTCTCTTGTATTCCACACCCTAATTCGGAGAGCAATTTAAATAAAGAAAAGTTCCTTTCAGACAAGGCAAGCAAGATGCTTTGTAGATGTTTCAGGTTACCAACTTTATAATTTGTTTTTGTTATCCAGATACTCTTTCTCATTATACATATTGCTTGAAAATGCTGGTAGATTTTAAAATCCCAGGCAAGAATAGATCATTCTAGGACTTCCTGTAGATTCTATTATATGTATAGAAATCATGTCCCACTGAAACACTCTGATACAGTTACTTCAAATTTGGATCAAATATTCATGTCAGTAGCTAATTTTTTTTTGCTCATAGCAAAATAGTTTATTTTGTGGTGGTAATATTACACTTGTGATATTATCAAATTTAACGTATGTCTATATCAGTTTGGAGAACTAGATATTAATAAAGCCCTTTTATTATTAATAGAATACAACTACCTCTGAGATGTCACACATACCTTTCATGACATTGCTGAGCTCACATGAAAGAGAAATATCCTCACCATAGGCAACCAAAAGTAACTCTAACCAGCTTTCTCTCAAAAGCTTATCAGAGACTGAAGTGGGCACTGTGTGAAGCTTCCTGGCTGGCACAAAGGGATGCTCAATAGATACCAGCAATGGGTATGAAAGCTAATGTTGCACTATGAGCAAATACCAACAAGGAGCACTGAAAAAATTTAGAGTTGTATATTTGCAAAGTTGAGAGAAAATAACTGTCAACTTAGGGTTTTTGAAGTTAAAAAAAAAAAAGTTTCAAAATGAGGATGGGGACTTCCCAGAAGTCCAGTGATTAAGGCTCTGTGCTTCCAATGCAGAGGGTACCAGTTTGATCCTGCTTGGGGAACGAAGACACATGTCATACAGTGTCACAAAAAAGAGAGAGAGAGAGAGAGTGAAAGAAGTACATTTTCAAGTTTTCAAGTACGATAACATGAACAGCATATATAACCAAAGGCATCACTAAGGAAGTTTCTAAAGAATGTAATTTTGGTGGAAATAAAATGACCCCAGAGTTGAAATTATGAGATAAAAAGAAAGAAATGTGAGCCAAATAAAAATAATGTGAACATGCAGTTAAAACTAAACCAGAGTTACAGAGATAAGATAACACAATGACATTGAAGTGTTTTAGGATAAAAAACAAAGACAAACTGAACTATTGGACAAAAATAGCATGTTAGTTGGGAGGGGTTGATAAGAGCTCATGGGTCCAAAAGTTTTTGTATTTTTTGCCAGAAGGAATAAAATGTAGATTGGTAAGCATGTTAAGCATGCAACCAATTATGATTAAGTATTAAACAAATAAATATCATGACTAGGTTTGCTTTATCAAAGAAATATATCATTAACTTTACGTTAGATGTTCAATTAATTAATAAAATCACATGAATGATTAAAATTCCTAAATTGTATAATCAGCTTAATTAAAGCAGTAATTATGTTTCATAAAATTTAATACCAATTCTTAATTTTTTTAAAAATTGAACATGCTGCACAAAGAAGAAAAGGTAAAGGATACAAACCTAAATCCGACATATTTTTTAATGGATAAATAAGTATTCCTTCTTTGTTATGAATTCAAAACAAGATAAGTGTAGCCATTATTAACTTTTCTGTTTAACATTGTATTGTAGATCTTAGCCAGAAATATAAACAGGAAAGGAAAACATTTATTATTCTCAGAGGTTATGTATTTTTGAAATAAACAATGTAAATTGCTATAAGGTTGAAGTAGGAAAAATCTAACAAAAATATGTGCCAAAACTTTCTTCGATAAATTTAATACATTAAAGAACATCTGAATAAGTAAAGAGAATGCTTGCCACTAAATAGAAACTTCACTGATAACATAGTGCCCGATCAACAAAAATTTATTTAGATATATAATTGAAAAACCATTAAAAAAGGACCCCCAAATTTCTTTTTTTTAATTAATTTATTTTAACTGGAGGTTAATTACTTTACAATATTGTAGTGGGTTTTGCCATACATTGACATGTATCAGCCATGGTGTACATGTGTTCCCCATCCTTAACCATTTTCTCTGTAAAACTTAGAGGAAAATTAAAAACATTCATTTGATTTTAAATTTACAGTACAAAAATTGTTTAAAATGCTGAACCTTATCTCCCTCTTAAAATTTTTTTTTGTTTGTGTAGGGACTAGGGATCTTAATTCTGATGGAAATTTGAGAATCATTTTGCAGTAATGGAACTAGAATATTAATAGTGAAGAATGTTGATTGCTGGTTTTATTTTGCAACAACCTTCTTATGCCCAATCTTTGTCATCTGTGAGAAGACATTGGACCTCAATATGCATAATTTTCAACATAAAGAGAGAATGATTTATTCTCCACTATAAAAAATTTTTGAAATTAAAATGTAGTTTTTTATAGCTAAGCTATTCTTAAGAAGGCCTCACCAGGTATACAATAATATATACAAGTTTTTGTGTATCTTTCTGTGTTTTAGTACTGAGAGAATTATGAATCTCTTTATCTGGAGCAGAAATCTTGTATCTGTTAGAGCTATAAATCATAAGGTTTATCCTAATTGGCATATTCCAATAATTGTACAGTCTTAAGTGGAGAAAAAGGAATATTGATTTTGATTTGTGAGTAAAGCTTTCAGTGACAGCAATTGATCTTATTTGCTTTTGAAACTGCACATTTGGTGTGACAATTATCCAAGATTAATGAATATGGAACACCACAATGCTGTTTTCTAATCATAATTACAGCATGATATTTGGTGAGTAACAGTTTCAGAAGAGATCCTCAGAATCTTTTAGCAAATGCTGTCATAGCAGTCTTGAAGTATGATGATTTAACACAAGTTAAAATATTTCTAGAAATTTTTGGTAAAATTTAGTTTTTGTTATTTTTCTTATGGATATACCTATCACTCTATGCTCTTATTGTGTGTGGCTGTCCATGCTGATGACTTTTCCTATTAGCTAAGAATTAAAGTAATGATCCAGAGATTTTAAGCTTATTCTTTATTGTACAACCTTAAAAACTTGAAAAATAGCCACACCTGAGACTACTTCTGATATAAGTAGTATCTGTCCATAGACATCAAAGATACTTTCTAAAATTGTTCCTCTCCCACCTGTCATGGAATCCACATTCATTTTTTTGTCCTAAAACATAGGAGAAGGCACAGAATATGCCATTACTCCTATTTCAATACTAATCAAAAAGTGCCAGCAGACCAATTGGAAACAAATGATCACACATGTTATTTATCTTGGTAAGGCAAGCTTTTTATTTATTCATTTTTTTTAACAGAAAATGGCTTTTAAATCTTACCTACACCAAGCAGCCTAGACATGACCCAGAATTGCAATCACTTCCAATGCAGAAAAGTAACTGGACAGGGTCAAGTTTGGAGCCATGTTTTTAAAATTTATGAGACTCTTGACTCCAGCCTTAAACACTGTCAGTGAATCAGACTATCACAACTTAAATCTCTAGAGTCAAATAGAGAACTATTTGCCAAGTTTTGATGGTTTTAATCATGAGTGGATTTAGGGGCTAAGACACAATTGTTTATTCAAGTTTAAGTGAAACTATTTCCCTATTCATTTTCAATATTGCAATGAAAATAAAACTCTAGAACAAAAATCTAGTCTGGACCTGTTTGGAAAAATCTGAAAAAAAGAAAAATCAACTTACTAGTATTTGCCCATAGCATGTTGTTAACCTAAAACAAATAGACTGCTAGATATTTCTCCAGAAAAGATGGGTTTATTCAGGAAGAGAGGAGAATTGCAGCTTAGGGTCTACAACCATGGCTACCCATGTTCAAGTTCCCACATGGCAAGGGAAGGAGAACACTTTTATAAAGAGGAAAAGGAAATTGAGACAGCTGTAGCAAACAGAGTCCATTGTTTTTCACTGACTGAGTCTTTGCCAAAGGGAAGAGTCTTTGTTCTTTCTGTTGCGCTCTGCAAGCAATTCACTTTTGTTTTAACTATATCACATTTATTGATTTTTAATATGGTTTTATCATTCAAATTCTAAAAATTTTCTGAATAATGTATTGGAAAAACTATCACTGATTACTTTGAACTCTGTAACTTTCCATTTTCTTTACATATCCATTAGCTTACCAAGTTTTCAAATTTCAAGTTATTAAAATGTTGAATCAAATACTGTTTGAGTGATTTAAGAACAGTGTTTGAGGAACATAGACTACAGCAAGTCTGGAGAAGTAGCTCTTTTACTATAAAAATGGAATTGACTTGATGAACATAGTCCATTATTTACAAAAAGGAATAAGTTAAAAGAAAATGCCCATTTTTACTGTTTCACATTACTTTTCAAGAAATGTCTATAAAGTCTTCTTAGATAGATAATATGGCAATCACGAATTATTGCCTCACTGGTAGAAGTTGAGACTGAAGGGTGTGGTCATTATAAAGAAAAATGTAGCTGAAATAAGCATAAGAATAGGATGAACTCAAGATGTTTGAATATTGTAAATCATGATTTTATCAATAGATAAGTGCATTATTTAAAGTTCTGATTATCTGTTCTCTTAGAGTCCTGGCATATACCACCTCTACCTTAATTCATTTGAGAAAACTTAGTCATATATATCCATACATAGCTGCAAGAGCGTTTAGGAAATATAGTCTAGTGATATTAATGCCATTATTATATATCAATGGGTAATGGATTTTGATGGAGAGCTTAGCTGTTTACCCATCTATGAGGAATACTATCTTCATTCAATCTGCTATAATGAGACTATCATTTGCTGAATGGCTTATAAAAAACATATTTCTAATTGTTCTGGAGACTGGAAAGTGACAAATCAAGGCACCAGCAGATTCAGTCTTGTGGGAACCTTTTTTCTGGTTCACAGACATCTGTCTTCTTGCTGTGTGTCCTTACAAGGCAGAACAGAGAAGAGAGCTCCCAGAGGTCTTTTTGTAATGGTGATAGTATAGTTCATGAGGGCTCTGCCCTTGTGACCTAATCACCTCCCAAAGACCTACTACCCACATCAGGGCTTAGTTTACATGTTCATTTTGGCTGGATATACACATTGAGGAAATCAACACTGAATATTCATTGGAAGGACTGATGCTGAAACTGAAGCTCCAATACTTTGGGAACTTGATGCAAAGAGCTGACTCATTGGGAAAGACCCTAATGCTGGGAAAGATAGAAGGCAGGAGGAGAAGGGGATGACAGAGGATGAGACGGTTGGATGGTATCACTGACTCAGTGGACTTGAGTTTGAGTAAACTCCGGGAGAGAGTGAAGGGCAGAGAAACCTGCCATGCTGCAGTCCTCGGGATCACAAAGAGTTGTACATGAATTAGCAACTGAAAACAACAAAAAACACTGAGTCATAACAAATATTAAAACATTTCTTACTGAAAATCAATGCGACAGTTGAACGGTTTCAAGATCTGCCCGCATACAAAAAATAGAGAAAGAAAAATAAGCCTTGGACTGTGTGAACACAACAAACTCTGGAAAATTCTTAAAGAGATGGGAATCCCAGACCACCTGACCTGCCTCTTGAGAAACCTGTATGCAGGTCAGCAAGCAACAGTTAGAACTGGACATGGAGCAACAGACTGATTTCCAATAGGAAAAGGAGTACATCAAGGCTTTATAATGTCAACCTGCCTATTTAACTTATATGCAGAGTACATCATGAGAAACGCTGGGCTGGATGAAGCACAAGCTGGAATCAAGACTGCTGGGAGAAATATCAATAACCTCAGATATTCAGATGACACCACCCTTATGGCAGAAAGTGAAGTAGAACTAAAGAACCTCTTGAAAGTGAAAGAGGAGAGTGAAAAATTTGGCTTAAAGCTCAACATTCAGAAAACTAAGATCATGGCATCTGGTCCCACCACTTCATAACAAATAGATGGGGAAACAGTGGAAACAGGGACAGACTTTATTTTTTTGGACTCTAAAATCACTGAAGATGGTGACTGCAGCCATGAAATAAAAAGATACCTACTCCTTTAAAGAAAAGTTATGACCAACCTAGATTGCATATTAAAAAGCAGACACATTACTTTGCCAACAAAGGTCCACCTAGTCAAAGCTATGGTTTTTCCAGTAGTCATGTATCGATGTGAGAGTTGGACTATAAAGAAAGCTGAGTGCCAAAGAATTGATGCTTTGAACTGTGGTGTTGGATAAGACTCTTGAGAGTCCTCTGAGACTTGAGACTACAAGGAGATCCAACCAGTCCATCCTAAAGGAAATCAGTCCTGAATATTCATTGGAAGGACTCTTGCTGAAGCTAAAACTCCAATACTTTGGCCACCTGATGAGAAGAACTGACTTGTTTGAAAAGACCCTGATGCTGGGAAAGATTGAAGGTGGGAGGAGAAGGGGATGACAGAGGATGAGATTGTTGGATGGCATCACCAACTCAATGGACATGAGTCTGAGTAAACTCTGGGAGTTAGCAATGGACATGGAGGCCTGTCATGCTACAGTCCATGGGGTCACAAAGAGTTGGACACAACTGAGCGGCTGAACTGAACTGATAGGAGAGAGCATTGTGGAATGGAAGCTACAAAGTTTCCTCCCTAGTAGTTATCATTAATGGCTGAGTATTGTAAAACTTTCTGCAAAAGGATTAATCTGACCTCCAAAGAGAAAGACCAGACTTCCGGCAACCAGAAGTTACTTCTAGCAGTTAGGCAAATTCAGAAAGCAAATGATTTATGTTAACAGAGAACAAGTGATTTGTTTCAGTATAAGTTTAAAGTCCTTTAATATACCTTCTAAGAAATTGGTGCATATAATTGCAAAATTAAATTCAGAAGATAAGAAAGGGAAATGCAAAAGTTTTGCCAACTTGCATTAAGAAAATTTTTGAAGCAGACTTGGTAACAATAATTGTATTAACTACTCTCCATAATCACTATGAGCTATTAGCGCCATGCAGTTATGGCTGTTGATTACATGTAACATAACAATCAGTTTCTGAAAAGTTAAAACTAGTTATGTCCAATGTATATATTAGGTTGAAGCATGAGAAATTGCTAACATTCAGCTGTCTTTAATGAACCAAAATAGCAGTTTCACATGGTTCAACCTAATACAACTTAATTAACATATTTTAAAAGTACATGCAATTTTTAAAAAGCAAACAGATTTATTCTTTATTAAATGAATGTATAGTAAGTGATTGATATCTCATTAATATCATCTGATAAGTTTATATGTATCTGATTTTTCTTGATTCTAGCCTTACTGCTGCAGGGCTATTTAATATCTAGATATGTTAATACATACCAATACATGTATATGTAGTGCTTTCCCAGCTACATAGTGCTTTTACTATAACATTTGTTCCATAGAACATTATTGGGAAGCGGTTGGAGTCATTACAACATTCCCTATTTTATGGATAAAGAGACTGAACTCCATTCTTTAAAAGTAAGATTCTAGAATCATATTTTCTAAAACATCTTTCTTTAGAGCTGTGTGATGTAACTGCTCCTCACCCATGTTTCCATTGTGATGGTTAGTCACTCAATCATGTCCGACTCTTGTGACTCTATGGACTGTAGCCTGCCAGGCTCCTCTGTCCATGGGATTTTCCAGGCAAAGATACTGCTGTGGCTTGCCATTTCCTTCTCCAAGGGATCTTCCTGACCCAGGAATCGAACCCAGGTCTCCTGCATTGCAGGTAAATTCTTTACCAACTGAGCTGTGAGGTAAGCCCAATGTGTTTCCATTGTACCCATGTATATTTCAATTATAGCACTTACTGTGGGGCACCTTACTATTGAAATTAAAAGACGCTTGCTTCTTGGAAGAAAAGCTATGACAAACCTGGACAGCATATTCAAAGGCAGAGACATTACTTTGCCAAAAAAGGTCCATATAGTCAAAGCTATTGTTTTTCCAGTAGTCACGTGTGGATGTGAGAGTTGGGCCATAAAGAAGGCTGAGTGCCGAAGAATTGATGTTTTTGAACTGTGGTGTTGGAGAAGACTCTTGAGAGTCCCTTGGACTGCAGGAGATCAAACCAGTTCATCCTAAAGGTAATCAGTCCTGAATATTCATTGAAAGGACTGATGCTGAAGCTGAAACTCCAATACTTTGGCCACCTGATGTGAAGAACTGACTCATTGGGAAACACCCTGATGCTGGGAAGGATTGAAGGCAGGAAGAGAAGGAGATGACAGAGGATGAGATGGTCGTATGGCATCACTGACTCAAAGGACATGAGTATGAGCAAGCTCCAGGAGTTGATGAAGGACAGAGAAGCCTGGCATGCTGCATTCCATGGAGCACTGAGTCGGACACGAACGAACACCTGAGAAATAACAAACGGGCACCTTAAACACTTGCCCAGCTGAGTACTAAACTTCCTAAACACCTCTTCCTAAAATGACTGACTCCAGCACTGAGCACATTGCCTAACACATAGAAGATACTCAATAAAGGTTTGCAAATGAAGTGTTGTTGTTGTTGTTGTTTTGCTAATAATAAGATGACCCCATCTCCCTCATTACACAGAGCATTCGGAGTAAGTTCACTAACTTAACAAAGATAGGATGATTTAGATGTGGATTTCATCACAGAAATGTAGGCAACTTCATTTGCACAGGAGAGATTACTCTTTTTTTTTTCTTCAACTTTTCATTTTGTATTTGTTTATAGTCGATTAATGGGCGTCCCAGGTGACTCAGTGGGTAAAGAATCCACCTGCAATGCAGATGTGGATTCAATCTGTTAGTCGGGAAGATCCCCTGGAGGGGGCTATGGCAACCCACTCCAGTATTCTTGCCTAGAGAATCCCATGAACAGAGGAGCCTGGTAGGCTACAGTCCATAGGGTCTCAAAGAGTCAAACATGACTGAAGTGACTGAGCACGCACATGTAGTCAAATAACAACATTGTGATAGTTTCAGGTGGACTTGTTAAGTATGTTGTGGCTACATGACCCCTGAGAAACTTCCTTTCACAGTCTACTGATTTCTCTCCCCCTCTTCTCTTCTCTTGTTTAAAGCACTTTCTCCATTTCAAATGAAAAGCCAAATTCCTCTTTTCCTTATGTATCTCTCTGTTTATTTTTAACCCTTCACATATCCATACTCTTAAGGATGAATTATACTCAAGGAACTTCTGGTAGAATTTTTCTAACCAGAGCTTCCTCATCAGTAGTTTCATCACAGATAGTTCTGAAACCAGTTTTTGAAATAATGTCCTTTTAAGTGTCTAATTTATATAATCTCACAAACCACATAAGAAGAGAAGGAAGAGTCCCAACACACTACTATATTCCACCTTGCAAAAGTAGAACCAGATTCTAGGACAAAGAGGTACAGATTGTCAATGACTAGAGCTAAGGTAATACATAATATTAGCAAATTGAAAATTACTTATTTTTGGCCATCCTGAAGGCCAAAAAGAAAAAAAAAAGATGTAGGCAAGGCAGCTGGACATCTCTGCTGGATTTAGACCTGTAGCTCTTGAGCCACTCATAATTCTGATTGATTATCCCTCTTTTAAGCTCCTTAAAAGGAATTAATAACTGAATTATGATACTTGCTCTAAGACACGCAGCTATTAATTGAGAGTCAGCCCTAAAACGCAAGTGTTCTGATTTCAGGGTCAGGGTACTCAGTGCTCATTACATCACATACCATAATTGTACTTTTTGGGAGAATTAAAGGAGAATAAAGAATTCAGTTTATGCATATTAAGCACAGCATATGTAAAATTGCATTTTCATCACTTGTTTCATTTCTTCCCACTCACTCTTCACCTTATGTATGGTGTGGTATTTAGCCTTTCTCAAATTATTTGAACTCAAAGGTTATGCTTTCTTTGGTCTCCATGGAAATACTGACACTATATTTGAGCATTGATGATTTTCTTTGTTATCCATGTTAGCTCAGCAAAATGTAGAGTCTTAGAAAAATTGAAAATATGGTCTGCTGAAGCAAGTGTTTTAAAATGAAGAGTAGTTTTACTTTCATCTACCTTAAATAAATAGTTTTGTACAGATACTGATTTTCAAGTTAAGTGTTATGTTCTGAGAATCACATCACCTTAGCCTCACATACTAAAAAAGAATTTTTTTTTTCTATTTCCCTGTTTAGTATTGCAGTCACTCTCTAGGTAAAGCATTTTAATCAGTAAATGCATTCAATATATATAAACTCATTTCATCTATTTAACTGGTAAAAAGATACATTTAACAGGTTTACTTAGCAACCAATTCTTACTGTTTTGGAAGGCTTGGATTTCAGTTCTAGTGGCATACACTTGCCATATCTCAGCTTACCACTTTCAAGGGCAGTTTGAGGTCAATTTGCATTTTTGTCAAAACCACTGTAGTGCTAAAGACAGCCATGGCTGAACCAAGGATGATTGCTGTGCCACCTTTCCTGAACCTCTAGACTTTGATAAGCATGATCTGTCAACACATATATAAGCATAAAAGCTATAACCCTGAGCTTTACTGTTTATTTTGCAGACTATGCTGACAAAATTGAACCATGAAAGCAGCAAAAGATTTCTCAGGGTTGCTTATTCTAAAAACAAATTCCAAAGGCTTTGAATGTGTAATTTAACATTTATGTTTCATACTTTCAAATAACTTATACAATCTCATTATTAAAGACAAGAGTTTATGAAACTAAATTAATTCTTATTCTTTCCTGTAGGGAATGAGATGTAATATCCATTTAAGTCAACAGAATCTCTAGGCAAAATGATTAAAAGGCAATTCTCATGTTTTCTGGGACTAAGTAATTTTTTAAAAGTTTAAAAAATCAATCCTATTGTTAGGTCAGAGCTCTTTGATAAATCAAAACAAACAAATCATAATCTGCCATACTTTTTTGTTTTAAACTCCATGGTCAAAGTTCTCTAGATTCTGCAGATTTTCTTCAGAAAGTCAATTTTTCTAGCATTTCTTTGGGGATGTAAAATAAATTGGGGAAAAAATTATTGCTACAGAAAGCTAAACTGAACTTAAACCCAGAAGTTCAGCTCTTTCTCTGCATAAGAATCACAACAAGAAAGCAATTCTCTAGTGAGAACAGCTCAGCTCCCATGCCATTTTTTGATGTTTTTTCAGTTTGATGTCTCTGAGCAGAGCCAGCTAGGGGAAAAAAAAAAGGAGGGAGGAAATGAAGGTTTCCTTCTTTATAAAAGAAGAAAAAAAGCAATATGTGCAATTGTACTCTAATTCAGTGTTAAAGGTAAGAAACTAAACTGTTATATAGTAGAAGTTTAGAAATTTATGTTTCAATTTCCTGTAG
Source organism: Antilocapra americana (assembly GCA_007570785.1). Taxonomy (NCBI): domain Eukaryota; kingdom Metazoa; phylum Chordata; class Mammalia; order Artiodactyla; family Antilocapridae; genus Antilocapra; species Antilocapra americana. The sequence continues at coordinate 31,360,588 of ML661885.1, forward strand.
CTTTGAGCATTATATCAGTCCTGCAGCTGGTTCTACAAAAGCTGTTTGCAAAAAGAATACAAGTTATGTTTCTCCAATTCCCCAAACACAATTATAGTTGGAATACAAATAGAGGAGTTCAGTAAGTCCAATGTTGAGACTCCTAGATTTCACTGCAGTAGTTTTTGTGTTAAAATAAGATCTTAAAATGCAATGCATATTTCATGTGGGCTGTTGAGAGAGAACAAACTTACACATTTGGGTTGATACTTGTGTACATCCAGATTCCATTGCATTGAGTTTTAAGAATGTGCCTCTCTGTATGTAAGACATCAGTGATGTGAATTTATTTAAATAACATGTTGCACGTGTTAAATGACCATAAATGTAAGAATGTCACTCTCAATGACATAGATGGGCCTAGAGATTGTCATACTGAGTGAAGTAAGTCAGAAAGAGAAAGACAAATATCATACGATTTCACTTATATGTGGAAGCTAAAAAAAATTGTACAAATGAATTTAATTACAAAGCATAAATAGAGTCACAGGTGTAAAAAGCAAACTTATGGTTACTAAGGGGGAAGGGAGGTTGAGCATACATTGGGAGATTGGAATTGACACACATAAACTGTGTGTGTGTGTGCTAGTTGCTCCGTCACGTACGACTCTTTGTGAGCCCATGGTCTGCAGCCCGCCAGCCTCCTCTGTCCATGGAATTCTCCAGGCAAGAATATTGGAGTGGATAGCTATTTCTTTCTCCAGGGGATCTTCCCAACCTAGGGATTAAACCATGGTTTCCTGCATTGCAGGCAGATTCTTTGCCATCTAAGTCACCAGGGAAGCCCCATATACACACTACTATACATAACACAGATAGAAAGAACCTATTGTATAGCACAGGGTACTCTACTCAGTACTATAATGACTTATAAGGAAAAAGGATCTGCAAATATTGGGTATATATATATGTATAACTGATTTACTTTGCTGTACAGCAGAAAGTAATGCAACATTGAAAATAAACTATATTCCAATAAAAATTAATTTAAAATAAGAATGTACCTCTCTCTATATTAGGGAATAAGTGATGAGAATTTATTTAGATAGCATATATTGCACATGTAAAATTACCATAAATATGTCTCATTTTATGTCAATTCCAAGAATATACAAAAAACAAATAGTCAAAGCAAGAAAATAGCCTTAGATATTAACTCATTTTTTAATTAATTTTTTTCATACCATCTATTTTAGACAAAATCAGATAAATGGATCTGAAGTTCTCAAAATAGATATGCGGGTGGGTATCATTAAAATTTACTGAATGTCATGGCAATGAATGAAAATCCCAAAGGAGAAAGTGGAAATCCAAATGATTTTCAAGGATTTTACCCCAGGAAACATCCAAGTTTTAAAACATTTTCAGAGAATGAGAAGACCATGTCAGCTTCTAAAGAGAAAGCAATGAAAAAAGTAGAACCTGAAAATCATTGTGTCATGGCAATCACAGGGAAAGGCTTCTTAGAGAGAATTATTTATCTTACAAACCCTGCAGAAAGGTCAAATAAAATAAGGAATAAAGTATAAGATAATTTAATGTAGCTTGCCACAGCACTTTTAGTGAAATAGTACATAAAAAAACTAAATTTTATAGCTTTTAGTAGAGAATTGGAGAGAACAAATTTGGAGATAATGAATGAAAAAGCTGTTTAAAAAATCTTGCTATAAATGGAAGTAGACAAATGGCCTACCAATTAGAAAGAAATCTACTTGATTGCTTGAAATTTTTATTTTTTTTAATACTGGCAGAAACTTGAACATGCCAAGGAAAATGATATTGAATTATAGGAAAAGAGCTTAAGTTTGATGGCATTCTATAAAGGGCAAGATGACATAGATTCACATTTTCTTCTCTTGAAGAAGAAAAGCAAAAGATCTTTCATAGAGATATCAAAGATAGAAGCAAAGCAGAGCACAGATCAAAGAGCAGGAGTGAGGGTAATTTGAGTTAGGGTAAGCCATTGATGCCTAGCCTCTACTGCTCAGCATCCCAGACATTTAGATACATGCCTTCTCCTTGCTGCTTTTTATTCTCCTCATTTTCAGCATTTCATTTGCACATTGTCATCCTTTAACTCCTCTGATTCTGTTCAGGTTCACCTTACTATGGTGACATTTGCTGTTTATCACTTAAAAGATCTTTTCACAAGATCATCAAGACATTCAAAAAGCATTCATGACACATACACTAAAATGTTATGAAATACCCTATGGTCCTAGTTTGGAGCCCATTACTTTGTCATGGTGAATCATGTATAATCCAGAAAACAGACCCTGTTTATGGAAATGTCTACTGAATCATTTGTTTCCCTAATTATTATACCAAACTTCTATATTTCAAATCTAAGTATAGAGGACTGATCTGGACCTCCTTTCAATTTCCTGCCAGTGTTTGAAGACTTAATCCTTTCCTGTTTCTATCAGTAGAATCAGGTAAAATCAATGAGGGAGATAAATGTTTTAGTACATTTGTTTTATAGTACATTTTCATATACTTAATGTGTTGCAGTATATTTGTGATATTCACCATGTCACACTATTGAATTAACCTTTTCAAAATATATGGAATCTTTATTTTCAGAAGATCAAACCTCACCCTCTTCTCTTTTGAAGTAAAAGCATCTTTGTAAAATGACTCCAGTTTTTCCTTCTTTTCTTTTCCCCTCTGTAATATTCCTTTGCTCTTAATTGCCTCCTTTCTTGCATTATCATATCTCTCTGCCTTAATTTCTAAATTATGTATTCTATCCCATTTTCTTAGGAAGGAGGTTTTCTCTCACCCTTTTCCTTCCATTCACTAAAGAAAATAGTTTTAATGTATTACAAACATAATTAATGTTGAGCACAGACATAAAGAGAAAACTAACACATGACCTGAATGTCGCTGGAGCATTTACCATAGTATATACTTCTTATAGCTTAAACTACAGTATTTTGTAACAAAATTGTTCAGATTCCCCAGACATACTTTTTTTTCTGTTGCTATCCCTGCATGGTACTAAAGAGCTTACCCATCTGCTTTCACAGTACAGCCTTTAACCTCTACTGAACTGCTACATGTTCATAAGCAGTACTAATTTCTAATTACTCATTAGAAATTATATAGAAAGACTATTGTAATTTTAGAAAGAAATAATGGAAAGATTATATAGCCTCTGTTTCAAGTCATTGCAAGGAGATCAAACTAGTCAATCCTCAAGGAAATCAACCTTGAATATGCATTGGAAGGACTGATGCTGAAGTCTCAATGCTTCGGCCATCTGATGAGAAGAGATGACTCATTGGAAAAGACCCTGATTCTGAGAAAGACTGAGGGCAAGAGGAGAAGGTGCTGACAGAGGATGAGATGGTTAGATATTATCACTGACTTAATGGACATGAATTTGAGTGAACTCTGGGAGATAGTGAAAGACAAGGGAGTCTTGTGAGCTATGGTCCATGGGGTCACAAAGAGTTGGACACGACTTAGTGACTGAACAGCAAGGTATAAACTATAGACTTTGTTAGTAGCATTGAAAGTACTAAATTGTAAGTATCATGCATTTAAAGTGCTAAGATTGTACATTTATGATCATTTATCATCTTGGAATATGTAAAGCAGGAGGAAAATATTTATCCAAATGTGTACCTACTTTGTAGAAGTAGCCTTGATCAAATATCTTATGAAGTCCAAAAGTTAGCACTTGGTACAGTAAACTTGATTTCCTTTATATTGGAAAGATCAAAACTCAAAAAATGGCTGCTTCTCTTGGTTACCAAAAATCCCTCCACAATAACTTGATAAGTAGCTGTGAGTTCAACTTATAGAAACTCCCCGAGTCCCATATGCAGTTTGTTCAGTCTTATTCAGAACTCTTAGTAGATTGGCATGGTGATGGAATAGGTATATTTAACTGTGACAATTTCTTGAAAATAAGAAAAGAAAATATGACACTTATGAAGTATTCTTTTAAAATTTTTATTTATCTTCTTTTAACCCCCTGACATTTCTACATGAGTATTTAGTTGTGTGACTTGAAATGTAGAGGATAAGCAATTTAATATTCTGAGAAAAGCCTTATTGGATCTATTCTGCACATTTGAAATTCATCTTAATCTGAAAGACAAGGTTGTGGAAAATATAAATTTTTAAAAATAAATCAAAATAACAAGAAAACCCAGAAATTCAAGTGTCTACTCAGAGTAAAGGAAAATTAATATCTATTAGGTGCAAATTTCTTATAACCAAATAGACTTTATGGTTTTGCACTTGTCACAATGCTCTCAGATTATCAGGACAGTATATTTTACCTCCCATGTAGACTTGATAATTTAAGTATATTCACCAGCTACAAATGGAAGATTTTGACAATTTGACTGCTTCTGACTCAGGGGCTAAATCTCTTTCCATAACATCTGATTTATCAGTCGATCTGATAAAACAAGTATTCTAGTTCAAAAGGAAAGGCCAGATCTCTACTGAGTCATCTTATCACTGTCCTAAGTTAGCAATTGTTAAATGCTACTGTATTCAAGGGTACTAGACCTGGAGAGAAGAGACCTCTTCTGCAGGCTAGAAACATTAGTAGATATAAACATTATAAGATTGTCCTCATTTCAACTAATAATAAAACTACGAAAGCAAGATAGAAATGTATTTTGGAGTAGTTTTGACAGAGATAGCCACTTCACTTCTGAAATATGTCTAGGGATAAAGACACAAGCTTCTCTTGTGGCTCAGCTGGTAAAGAATCTGCCTGCAATGCAGGAGACTGGGTTCAATCCCTGGGTTGGGAAGATCCTCTGAAGAAGGGAACAGCTACCCACTCCAGTACTCTGGCCTGGAGAATTCCATGGACTGTATAGTGGATGGTCTCACAAAGAGTCAGACATGACTGAGCGACTTTCACTTTCACTTTTCAAAAAGACACAAGATAGTTACATAATAGTTGTATTATGTAAGGAAATTTCTCATTAGTTTACAAAGCATGCTTCCCTTTTTGCTTTTTATCTTCACCCTTTTTTCACCTTTCTCTTCCACTGTAATGTGATACCACATCTATAATTACTTTCCAGTCCAGAATCTCTATTCTCAATCTTACCTTCACCTTGAGAACCCTGGAAGTTTCATCTGGGTCAGCCTTCCTTTAATTATGTATTTTGTTCTAATACTCCCCTTGATCTTTACCTCACATCCTTATTTTTTTAGAACTCACCCAGTATGACATATGTCAGGGAAGTCACTCTTTGAACGTGATGGCTGATTATTCCTGGCAGACTAGCAGAGTTTACATAAATTTTCAAACTTTGAAATACCAAATTATTTTATCCTTTTTGAGCTTATGCTTCTTTATCTAGAATTAGTTGACATATGAATTTATTGAAATAATAGAATGGTAAAGAATTTAATATAATATGTAGCATTCATTCATTCTGCAAATATTTACTGAAGCCAGTTTCATGCCAGAAATTTTCTTCTTTTGGGCATACACAGTGAACTAAATGGATTTTCTCTTGTCATGACCCTAGATTTAAAAAAAAATCAGAAGTTGTCAGATGGTGATAAGTATAAGTGAAGAAATAAGTAGAATAAGTGTGGTGGTGGTGGTTTAGCCACTAAGTCATGTCCGACTCTTGCAATTCCATGGACTATAGCCTGCCAGGCTCCTCTGTCCATGGGATTTCGCAAGCAGGCATATTGGAGTGGGTTGACATTTCCTTCTCTAAGAATAAGGGGTATCTGCAGCTTTGGTAGAACACGAATGCTAAGTCGCTTCAGTCTTGTCCTACTCTTTGTGATCCTATGGACTGTAGCCCAGCAGACTCCTCTTTCCAGGGTATTCTCCAGGCAAGAATACTGGAGTGGATTGCCATGCCCTCCTCCAGGGGATCTTCCCAATCCAGGAATAGTACTGGGATCTCCTGCATTGCAGACAGATTCAAAGTAGAGATGCTAAATTACCACACATGTAAGTCTGTACTTTAAGGGAAATGTTGTGCTTATTGTTACAAAATATTATATTCAGTTTTATACCAGAATATATTTCTATTCTATAATCCATACCTATAAAGCAAATAAAGTCATTAATCTGTACATTTTAGAAGCCATTTTCCAAATCCTGATAATTAATCATCAGGTAACTTTTTTTTACTCTGCAACTTAAAGAAATTCTATGTCTAAATCTGGGAAACAAAATTTAAAACACAACTGAGTACATTCTGATTCTAAACATTACTGGAAATGTTATTAATGATAAAAAAACAAACATTGTAGTGAACTTTACATGATGTAAGATTATTTTAGTAGTATTTCAGATACTTAGAGAAGTTTTTTGTTAGCCTGTGTGATCTTTTAAAAATGTGCACATTTTCTTGGAAGATTCCTGTTCTGTTAATCTTTAATAACTAAATATGTGCAAGTACTTGCTATAGAGATGGCTAAAGTATTTTAATTTGTGATGGCCCACTCCTTTACCTACCAGAAATACATCAAAGTAATTTTACATTTAAAATTTTAAAATATGTATATATATAAAATATGTATGTACAATGAATATAAATTTTGATAGAGAATTGTATAACTAAATTAAGTAGTTAACACAAAGATTTATTCCAAAGGCTTTATAAGAAAAAGAGCCAGGATGTGAATATAGTCAAAAATACAAATTACATGCTGCTAATAGGTGTTTTAGTTTTCATCAATTATTTAGTACTGTTCAACACATTTTCTCCAACTTGTATGTGAAACATCAACTAGGGGATTTTACATTTTATCCATTCATCTCAAACCTATCAACTTTCAAGGGAAAAATATCCAACCATGAGCACGATATTCAATAACACTTTTTGCTGCCAGATTAAAATTTTTCCCTGTGGGAAGCTAAGTCTTTTTTTAAAAAAAGTTATTAAACTAGTATAAAAATATATAAGTGCTTTACTTGCATTAGTTTAGCAAACTGTATTAAAGTTTTGGACCACTGATACTAATTGCACTAACAACTTTTAACAATAATAAAAATTTTGAAACTGAAACAAATTATGCTATACTCTAAGCAGTCTCTAATAACAAGATTAAGATACAAACATTTTAAATTATTGAAGATGCTTTATCATACCAGATAATGTGTGATCAGATATTATTTCCTTCCTGTCCCTTCTTTTTCCTCCTCCCAGCCAACACTAGCTTATTAAATGTTTGAACTCTAATTTTGTTGTGGCTCCTTTTTCCCTCCTGGCCCTCTCATTACGTGGTAAGGCATAAACATTGTATTTTTACTCATCCCAATGTACACAAAAACCCAAAGACCAAGTTTCAAATAGAGTCAAAATAAAACTCTATTTTTAGTTTATATTAACATTATCACTTTGGGCCGTGTTACTCTTTTACCCATGTTCCATTTCAGCACTGTTTGTATTAATAACATGTCCCCCAGTCTCATCTCCTGTTCTAAAACTACTCTTGACTGTGTATCCCTGATTTTGGTCTTTGGAGACTAAGTTCTTGACACATAACATATTCTCTGGCTTCTGATCCTCCTCAGTAATCAGGGGAATTTTCATTTTTTTTGCCTCATTTTCTGATGTGATTAAGGGCCAAACTGGAACTTCCTCATAAGATAGGCAGGGGAATAGAGACAAGTGAGAGATGAAGGTGGACAGTGGAATGCAAGCTACCTTTATTTCTCATTCTAGCTTCAATATGGGGACTTTAAATTTTGTTTTATTTTCATAATGTCTTTGCAGGACTTTTCACACATACTAACATATAATATTTTAATATCATATTTTCTCATCTGGACCATGAGATGATGGTCTCATAACTAGGGTCTACTTTCTTTACTCAGATGCCTGGAAATAAATTAAATCTTATTGTGCCATGCTACCGCTCAGCTTTTAAATGATTATACCTTTACTGATAAAAAGTTCCAATTTCCCTAACTAATCATCTCTACTCTCTTCTTTGTCCACCACCATTCTTCCAATGCTTCCATTCTAATATCAAATTTCCTAAAACATGTTCCACAGGCACTCTTACATTGCATGTTAATATAAATAAACTTGAAAAATCCTCAACTAAAAGATTACCAGGGGGGAGGAACTAAGATGGCGGAGGAATAAGACAGGGAGAACACTCTCTCCCCAATAAATATACCAAAAGAACTTTTAAAGGCCGAGCAAACTCCATAAAACAGGATCTGAATGCTGACAGAGGACATCGGGCATCTGGAGGGGCGACCCATTGCCGACGTGAGGAGGTAGGACAAAAGAAAGAAAAAAAAAAGTAAAGGGAGAGACAAAGAGCTGGGGACGGGTTCCGTCCCGGAAGAGGAGTCTGGAATAAAGAGGAAAAAAAGAGGAGAAAGGTTTCCGAATACCAGGGAGCATTCTCTCTGGCGGATCTGAGGTGAATCTTGGAGAGCAATATAGCTGGGAGTAAAAGCAGATTAATAGTTAAGCTCTGCAAGGTACGTCTCTGGCTACAAGGCACAGCCGAGTGGCAGCACGGGTGCCCCACCCCCCACTAGCTGAAGCGGACTGCTCCTGCTCAGGGAGGGGCGGGCTGCTCGCTCAGGGAAC